>CAWVNZ010001081.1:0-20000 GCA_963930735.1 Dioctria linearis
AATCCCTGGCGTATTTAAAATTTGAGACAGTAAAAAATGAATTTTTGAATTATTTACTATAGAAAAGGCAATCCCTGGCGTAATTAAAATTTGCGACAGTAAAAAAATTATTTTTTGAATAATTTACTATACAAAAGGCAATCCCTGGCGTATTTAAAATTTGCAACAGTAAAAAATTACTTTTTGCAACATTTACTATAGAAAAGGCAATCCCTGGCGTAATTAAAATTTGCGACAGTAAAAAATTAGTTTTTGCAAAATTTACTATAGAAAAGGCAATCCCTGGCGTATTTAAAATTTGCGACAGTATAAAATTATTTTTTGAATAATTTACTATAGAAAAGGCAATCCCTGGCGTAATTAAAATTTGTGACAGAAAAAATTATTTTTTGAAAATTTACTATAGAAAAGGCAATCCCTGGCGTAATTATAATTTGCGACAGTAAAAAGTTATTTTTTGAATAATTTACTATAGAAAAGGCAATCCCTGGCGTAATTAAAATTTGAGACAGTAAAAAATTATTTTTTGAATAATTTACTATAGAAAAGGCAATCCCTGGCGTAATTAAAATTTGCGACAGTATAAAATTATTTTTTGAATAATTTACTATAGAAAAAGGCAATCCCTGGCGTAATTAAAATTTGCGACAGAAAAAAATTATTTTTTGCAAAATTTACTATAGAAAAGGCAATCCCTGGCGTAATTATAATCTGCGACAGTAAAAAATTATTTTTTGAATAATTTACTATAGAAAAGGCAATCCCTGGCGTAATTAAAATTTGAGACAGTAAAAAATTATTTTTTGAATAATTTACTATAGAAAAGGCAATCTCTGGCGTGATTAAAATTTGCGACAGTAAAAAATTAGTTTTTTGCAAAATTTACTATAGAAAAAGGCAATCCCTGGCGTAATTAAAATTTGCGACACTAAACAATTATTTTTTTGAATAATTTACTATAGAAAAGGCAATCCCTGGCGTAATTAAAATTTGTGACAGTAAAAAATGAATTTTTGAATAATTTACTATAGAAAAGGCAATCCCTGGCGTAATTAAAATTTGCGACAGTAAAAAACTAGTTTTTGCAAAATTTACTATAGAAAAGGCAATCCCTGGCGTAATTAAAATTTGAGACACTAAACAATTATTTTTTGAATAATTTACTATAGAAAGGGGCAATCCCTGGCGTAATTAAATTTGAGACAGTAAAAAAATGAATTTTTGAATAATATTACTATAGAAAGGGCAATCCCTGGCGTAATTAAAATTTGCGACAGTAAAAAATGAATCCTTTGAATAATTTACTATAGAAAAGGCAATCCCTGGCGTAATTAAAATTTGCGACAGTATGAAATTATTTTTTGAATAATTACTATAGAAAAGGCAATCCCTGGCGTAATTAAAATTTGCGACAGTAAAAAATTATTTTTTGAATAATTTACTATAGAAAAAGGCAATTCCTGGCGTAATTAAAATTTGTGACAGTAAAAAAATGAATTTTTTGAATAATTTACTATACAAAAGGCAATCCCTGGCGTAATTAAAATTTGTGACAGAAAAAATTATTTTTTGAATAATTTACTATAGAAAAGGCAATCCCTGGCGTAATTATAATTTGCGACAGTAAAAAATTATTTTTTGAATAATTTACTATAGAAACGGCAATCGCTGGCGTTATTAAAATTTGCGACAGTATAAAATTATTTTTTGAATAATTTACTATAGAAAAGGCAATCCCTGGCGTAATTAAAATTTGTGACAGTATAAAATTATTTTTTGAATAATTTACTATAGAAAAGGCAATCCCTGGCGTAATTAAAATTTGCGACACTAAACAATTATTTTTTGAATAATTTACTATACAAAAGGCAATCCCTGGCGTAATTAAAATTTGCGACACTAAACAATTATTTTTTTGCAAAATTTACTATAGAAAAAGGCAATCCCTGGCGTATTTAAAATTTGCGAGAGTATAAAATTATTTTTTGAATAATTTACTATAGAAAAGGCAATCCCTGGCGTAATTAAAATTTGCGACACTAAACAATTAGTTTTTGAATAATTTACTATAGAAAAGGCAATCCCTGGTGTAATTAAAATTTGAGACAGTAAAAAATGAATTTTGAATAATTTACTATAGAAAAGGCAATCCCTGGCGTAAATTAAAATGTGAGACAGTAAAAAATGAATTTTTGAATATTTACTATACAAAGGCAATCCCTGGCGTATTTAAAATTTGCAACAGTAAAAAATTATTTTTTTTGCAAAATTTACTATAGAAAAGGCAATCCCTGGCGTAATTAAAATTTGAGACAGTAAAAAAATGAATTTTTGAATAATTTACTATAGAAAAGGCAATCCCTGGCGTAATTAAAATTTGCGACAGTATAAAATTATTTTTTGAATAATTTACTATAGAAAAGGCAATCCCTGGCGTATTTAAAATTTGAGACAGTAAAAAATGAATTTTTGAATTATTTACTATAGAAAAGGCAATCCCCTGGCGTAATTAAAATTTGCGACAGTAAAAAATTATTTTTTGAATAATTTACTATACAAAAGGCAATCCCTGGCGTATTTAAAATTTGCAACAGTAAAAAAATTACTTTTGCAACATTTACTATAGAAAAGGCAATCCCTGGCGTAATTAAAATTTGCGACAGTAAAAAATTAGTTTTTGCAAAATTTACTATAGAAAAGGCAATCCCTGGCGTATTTAAAAATTTGCGACAGTATAAAAATTATTTTTTGAATAATTTACTATAGAAAAGGCAATCCCTGGCGTAATTAAAATTTGTGACAGAAAAAATTATTTTTTGAAAATTTACTATAGAAAAGGCAATCCCTGGCGTAATTAAAATTTGCGACAGTAAAAAATTAGTTTTTGCAAAATTTACTATAGAAAAGGCAATCCCTGGCGTATTTAAAATTTGCGACAGTATAAAATTATTTTTTGAATAATTTACTATAGAAAAGGCAATCCCTGGCGTAATTAAAAATTTGCGATAGTAAAAAATTATTTTTTGAATAATTTACTATAGAAAAGGCAATCCCTGGCGTAATTATAATTTGCGACAGTAAAAAAATTATTTTTTGAATAATTTACTATAGAAAAGGCAATCCCTGGCGTAATTATAATTTGCGAGAGTAAAAATTAGTTTTTGCAAAATTTACTATAGAAGAGGCAATCCCTGGCGTAATTAAAATTTGCGACAGTAAAAAATTAGTTTTTGCAAAATTTACTATAGAAAAGGCAATCCCTGGCGTAATTAAAATTTGCGACAGAAAAAATTATTTTTTGAATAATTTACTATAGAAAAGGCAATCCCTGGTGTAATTAAAATTTGAGGCAGTAAAAAATGAATTTTTGAATAATTTACTATAAAAAAGTCAATCCCTGGCGTAATTATAATTTGCGACAGTAAAAATATTATTTTTTGAATAATTTACTATACAAAAGGCAATCCCTGGCGTATTTAAAATTTGCAACAGTAAAAAATTATATTTTGCAACATTTACTATAGAAAAGGCAATCCCTGGCGTAATTAAAATTTGAGACAGTAAAAATGAATTTTTGAATAAGTTACTATACAAAAGGCAATCCCTGGTGTAATTAAAATTTGAGACACTAAACAATTATTTTTTGAATAATTTACTATAGAAAAGGCAATCCCTGGCGTATTTAAATTTGAGACAGTAAAAAATTATTTTTTTGAATAATTTACTATAGAAAAGGCAATCCCTGGCGTAATTAAAATTTGCGACAGTAAAAAATTATTTTTTGAATAATTTACTATACAAAAGGCAATCCCTGGCGTATTTAAAATTTGCAACAGTAAAAAATTATTTTTTGCAAACATTTACTATAGAAAAGGCAATCCCTGGCGTAATTAAAATTTGCGACAGTAAAAAAATTAGTTTTTGCAAAATTTACTATAGAAAAGGCAATCCCTGGCGTATTTAAAATTTGCGACAGTATAAAATTATTTTTTGAATAATTTACTATAGAAAAGGCAATCCCTGGCGTAATTAAAATTTGTGACAGAAAAAATTATTTTTTGAATAATTTACTATAGAAAAGGCAATCCCTGGCGTAATTAAAATTTGCTACAGTAAAAAATTAGTTTTTGCAAAATTTACTATAGAAAAGGCAATCCCTGGCGTATTTAAAATTTGCGAAGGTATAAAATTATTTTTTGAATAATTTACTATAGAAAAGGCAATCCCTGGGTAATTAAAATTTGAGACAGTAAAAAATGAATTTTAGAATAATTTACTATACAAAAGACAATCCCCTGGCGTAATTAAAATTTGCGACAGAAAAAAATTAATTTTTGAATAATTTACTATAGAAAAGGCAATCCCTGGCGTAATTATAATTTGCGACAGTAAAAAATTATTTTTTGCAAAATTTACTATAGAAAAGGCAATCCCTGGCGTATTTAAAATTTGCGACAGTAATAAATGAATTTTTGAATAATTTACTATAGAAAAGGCAATCCCTGGCGTAATTATAATTTGCGACAGTAAAAAATTATTTTTTGAAGAATTTACTATAGAAGAGGCAATCCCTGGCGTAATTATAATTTGCGACAGTATTAAAATTATTTTTTGAATAATTTGCTATAGAAAAGCAATCCCTGGCGTAATTAAAATTTGCGACAGTAAAAAATGAATTTTTGAATAATTTACTATACAAAAGGCAATCCCTGGCGTAATTAAAATTTGAGACACTAAACAATTATTTTTTGAATATTTTACTATAGAAAAGGCAATCCCTGGCGTAATTAAAATTTGAGACAGTAAAAAAATGAATTTTTGAATAATTTACTATAGAAAAAGGCAATCCCCTGGCGTAATTAAAATGTGAGACAGTAAAAAATGAATTTTTGAATAATTTACTGTACAAAAGGCAATCCCTGGCGTATTTAAAATTTGCAACAGTAAAAAATTATTTTTTGCAAAATTTACTATAGAAAAGGCAATCCCTGGCGTAATTAAAATTTGAGACAGTAAAAAAATGAATTTTTGAATTATTTACTATAGAAAAGGCAATCCCCTGGCGTAATTATAATTTGCGACAGTATAAAATTATTTTTTGGATAATTTACTATAGAAAAGGCAATCCCTGGCGTATTTAAAATTTGAGACAGTAAAAATGAATTTTTGAATTATTTACTATAGAAAAGGCAATCCCTGGCGTAATTAAAATTTGCGACAGTAAAAAATTATTTTTTGAATAATTTTACTATACAAAAGGCAATCCCTGGCGTATTTAAAATTTGCAACAGTAAAAAATTATTTTTTGCAAACATTTACTATAGAAAAGGCAATCCCTGGCGTAATTAAAATTTGCGACAGTAAAAAATTAGTTTTTGCAAAATTTACTATAGAAAAGGCAATCCCTGGCGTATTTAAAATTTGCGACAGTATAAAATTATTTTTTGAATAATTTACTATAGAAAAGGCAATCCTGGCGTAATTAAAAATTTGTGACAGAAAAAATTATTTTTTGAAAATTTACTATAGAAAAGGCAATCCCTGGCGTAATTATAATTGCGACAGTAAAAAATTAGTTTTTGCAAAATTTACTATAGAAAAGGCAATCCCCTGGCGTATTTAAAATTTGCGACAGTAAAAAATTAGTTTTTGCAAAATTTACTATAGAAAAGGCAATCCCTGGCGTAATTAAAATTTGCGACAGTAAAAAATTAGTTTTTGCAAAATTTACTATAGAAAAAGGCAATTCCTGGCGTAATTAAAATTTGAGACAGTAAAAAATGAATTTTTGAATAATTTACTATACAAAAGGCAATCCCCTGGCGTAATTAAAATTTGTGACAGAAAAAAATTATTTTTTGAATAATTTACTATAGAAAAGGCAATCCCTGGCGTAATTATAATTTGCGACAGTAAAAAATTATTTTTTGAATAATTTACTATAGAAACGGCAATCGCTGGCGTTATTAAAATTTGCGACAGTATAAAATTATTTTTTGAATAATTTACTATAGAAAAGGCAATCCCTGGCGTAATTAAAATTTGTGACAGTATAAAATTATTTTTTGAATAATTTACTATAGAAAAGGCAATCCCTGGCGTAATTAAAATTTGCGACACTAAACAATTATTTTTTGAATAATTTACTATACAAAAGGCAATCCCTGGCGTAATTAAAATTTGCGACACTAAACAATTATTTTTTGCAAAATTTACTATAGAAAAGGCAATCCCTGGCGTATTTAAAATTTGCGAGAGCATAAAATTATTTTTTGAATAATTTACTATAGAAAAGGCAATCCCTGGCGTAATTAAAATTTGCGGACACTAAACAATTAGTTTTTGAATAATTTACTATAGAAAAGGCAATCCCTGGTGTAATTAAAATTTGAGACAGTAAAAAATGAATTTTTGAATAATTTACTATAGAAAAGGCAATCCCTGGCGTAATTAAAATGTGAGACAGTAAAAAATGAATTTTTGAATAATTTACTATACAAAAGGTAATCCCTGGCGTATTTAAAATTTGCAACAGTAAAAAATTATTTTTTCGCAAAATTTACTATAGAAAAGGCAATCCCCTGGCGTAATTAAAATTTGAGACAGTAAAAAATGAATTTTTGAATAATTTACTATAGAAAAGGCAATCCCTGGCGTAATTAAAATTTGCGACAGTATAAAATTATTTTTTGAATAATTTACTATAGAAAAGGCAATCCTGGCGTATTTAAAATTTGAGACAGTAAAAAATGAATTTTTGAATTATTTACTATAGAAAAGGCAATCCCTGGCGTAATTAAAATTTGCGACAGTAAAAATTATTTTTTGAATAATTTACTATACAAAAGGCAATCCCTGGCGTATTTAAAATTTGCAACAGTAAAAAAATTATTTTTTGCAACATTTACTATAGAAAAGGCAATCCCTGGCGTAATTAAAATTTGCGACAGTAAAAAATTAGTTTTTGCAAAATTTACTATAGAAAAGGCAATCCCTGGCGTATTTAAAATTTGCGACAGTATAAAATTATTTTTTGAATAATTTTACTATAGAAAAGGCAATCCCTGGCGTAATTAAAATTTGTGACAGAAAAAATTATTTTTTGAAAATTACTATAGAAAAGGCAATCCCTGGCGTAATTAAAATTTGCGACAGTAAAAAATTAGTTTTTGCAAATTTACTATAGAAAAGGCAATCCCCTGGCGTATTTAAAATTTGCGACAGTATAAAATTATTTTTTGAATAATTTACTATAGAAAAGGCAATCCCTGGCGTAATTAAAATTTGCGACAGTAAAAAAATATTTTTTTGAATAATTTACTATAGAAAAGGCAATCCCTGGCGTAATTATAATTTGCGACAGTAAAAAATTATTTTTTGAATAATTTACTATAGAAAAGGCAATCCCTGGCGTAATTATAATTTGCGAGAGTAAAAAATTAGTTTTTGCAAAATTTACTATAGAAGAGGCAATCCCTGGCGTAATTAAAATTTGCGACAGTAAAAAATTAGTTTTTGCAAAATTTACTATAGAAAAGGCAATCCCTGGCGTAATTAAAATTTGCGACAGAAAAAATTATTTTTTGAATAATTTACTATAGAAAAGGCAATCCCTGGTGTAATTAAAAATTTGAGACAGTAAAAAATGAATTTTTGAATAATTTACTATAAAAAAGGCAATCCCTGGCGTAATTATAATTTGCGACAGTAAAAAATTATTTTTTGAATAATTTACTATACAAAAGGCAATCCCTGGCGTATTTAAAATTTGCAACAGTAAAAAATTATATTTTGCAACATTTACTATAGAAAAGGCAATCCCTGGCGTAATTAAAATTTGAGACAGTAAAAAATGAATTTTTGAATAAGTTACTATACAAAAGGCAATCCCTGGCGTAATTAAAATTTGAGACACTAAACAATTATTTTTTGAATAATTTACTATAGAAAAGGCAATCCCTGGCGTATTTAAAATTTGAGACAGTAAAAAATTATTTTTTGAATAATTTACTATAGAAAAGGCAATCCCTGGCGTAATTAAATTTGCGACAGTAAAAAATTATTTTTTGAATAATTTACTATACAAAAGGCAATCCCTGGCGTATTTAAAATTTGCAACAGTAAAAAATTATTTTTTGCAACATTTACTATAGAAAAGGCAATCCCTGGCGTAATTAAAATTTGCGACAGTAACAAATTAGTTTTTGCAAAATTTACTATAGAAAAGGCAATCCCTGGCGTATTTAAAATTTGCGACAGTATAAAATTATTTTTTGAATAATTTACTATAGAAAAGGCAATCCCTGGCGTAATTAAAATTTGTGACAGAAAAAATTATTTTTTGAAAATTTTACTATAGAAAAGGCAATCCTGGCGTAATTAAAATTTGCGACAGTAAAAAATTAGTTTTTGCAAAATTTACTATAGAAAAGGCAATCCCTGGCGTATTTAAAATTTGCGACAGTATAAAAATTATTTTTGAATAATTTACTATAGAAAAGGCAATCCCTGGCGTAATTAAAATTTGCGACAGTAAAAAATTATTTTTGAATAATTTACTATAGAAAAGGCAATCCTGGCGTAATTATAATTTGCGACAGTAAAAAATTATTTTTGAATAATTTACTATAGAAAAGGCAATCCCTGGCGTAATTATAATTTGCGAGAGTAAAAAATTAGTTTTTGCAAAATTTACTATAGAAGAGGCAATCCCTGGCGTAATTAAAATTTGCGACAGTAAAAAATTAGTTTTTGCAAAATTTACTATAGAAAAGGCAATCCCTGGCGTAATTAAAATTTGCGACAGAAAAAATTATTTTTTGAATAATTTACTATAGAAAAGGCAATCCCTGGTGTGATTAAAATTTGAGACAGTAAAAAATGAATTTTTGAATAATTTACTATAAAAAAGGCAATCCCTGGCGTAATTATAATTTGCGACAGTAAAAAATTATTTTTTGAATAATTTACTATACAAAAGGCAATCCTGGCGTATTTAAAATTTGCAACAGTAAAAAATTATATTTTGCAACATTTACTATAGAAAAGGCAATCCCTGGCGTAATTAAAATTTGAGACAGTAAAAAATGAATTTTTGAATAAGTTACTATACAAAAGGCAATCCCTGGCGTAATTAAAATTTGAGACACTAAACAATTATTTTTTGAATAATTTACTATAGAAAAGGCAATCCCTGGCGTATTTAAAAATTTGAGACAGTAAAAAATTATTTTTTGAATAATTTACTATAGAAAAGGCAATCCCTGGCGTAATTAAAATTTGCGACAGTAAAAAATTATTTTTTGAATAATTTACTATACAAAAGGCAATCCCTGGCGTATTTAAAATTTGCAACAGTAAAAAATTATTTTTTGCAACATTTACTATAGAAAAGGCAATCCCTGGCGTAATTAAAATTTGCGACAGTAAAAAATTAGTTTTTGCAAAATTTACTATAGAAAAGGCAATCCCTGGCGTATTTAAAATTTGCGACAGTATAAAATTATTTTTTGAATAATTTACTATAAGAAAAGGCAATCCCTGGCGTAATTAAAATTTGTGACAGAAAAAATTATTTTTGAATAATTTACTATAGAAAAGGCAATCCCTGGCGTAATTAAAATTTGCTACAGTAAAAAATTAGTTTTTGCAAAATTTACTATAGAAAAGGCAATCCCTGGCGTATTTAAAATTTGCGAAGGTATAAATTATTTTTTGAATAATTTACTATAGAAAAGGCAATCCCTGGCGTAATTAAAATTTGAGACAGTAAAAAATGAATTTTAGAATAATTTACTATACAAAAGACAATCCCTGGGCGTAATTAAAATTTGCGACAGAAAAAAATTAATTTTTGAATAATTTACTATAGAAAAGGCAATCCCCTGGCGTAATTATAATTTGCGACAGTAAAAAATTATTTTTTGCAAAATTTACTATAGAAAAGGCAATCCCTGGCGTATTTAAAATTTGCGACAGTAAAAAATGAATTTTGAATAATTTACTATAGAAAAGGCAATCCCTGGCGTAATTATAATTTGCGACAGTAAAAAATTATTTTTTGAAAGAATTTACTATAGAAGAGGCAATCCCTGGCGTAATTATAATTTGCGACAGTATAAAATTATTTTTTGAATAATTTGCTATAGAAAAGGCAATCCCTGGCGTAATTAAAATTTGCGACAGTAAAAAATGAATTTTTGAATAATTTACTATAACAAAAGGCAATCCCTGGCGTAATTAAAATTTGAGGACACTAAACAATTATTTTTTGAATATTTTACTATAGAAAAGGCAATCCCTGGCGTAATTAAAATTTGAGACAGTAAAAAAATGAATTTTTGAATAATTTACTATAGAAAAGGCAATCCCTGGCGTAATTAAAATGTGAGACAGTAAAAAATGAATTTTTGAATAATTTACTATACAAAAGGCAATCCCTGGCGTATTTAAAATTTGCAACAGTAAAAAATTATTTTTTGCAAAATTTACTATAGAAAAGGCAATCCCTGGCGTAATTAAAATTTGAGACAGTAAAAAAATGAATTTTTGAATTATTTACTATAGAAAAGGGCAATCCCTGGCGTAATTATAATTTGCGACAGTATAAAATTATTTTTTGGATAATTTACTATAGAACAGGCAATCCCTGGCGTATTTAAAAATTTGAGACAGTAAAAAATGAATTTTTGAATTATTTACTATAGAAAAGGCAATCCTGGCGTAATTAAAATTTGCGACAGTAAAAAATTATTTTTTGAATAATTTACTATACAAAAAGGCAATCCCTGGCGTATTTAAAATTTGCAACAGGTAAAAAATTATTTTTTGCAACATTTACTATAGAAAAGGCAATCCCTGGCGTAATTAAAATTTGCGACAGTAAAAAATTAGTTTTTGCAAAATTTACTATAGAAAAGGCAATCCCTGGCGTATTTAAAATTTGCGACAGTATAAAATTATTTTTGAATAATTTACTATAGAAAAGGCAATCCCTGGCGTAATTAAAATTTGTGACAGAAAAAATTATTTTTTGAAAATTTACTATAGAAAAGGCAATCCCTGGCGTAATTATAATTTGCGACAGTAAAAAATTAGTTTTTGCAAAATTTACTATAGAAAGAGGCAATCCCTGGCGTAATTAAAATTTGCGACAGTAAAAAATTAGTTTTTCAAAATTTACTATAGAAAAGGCAATCCCTGGCGTAATTAAAATTTGCGACAGTAAAAAATTATTTTTTGAATAATTTACTATAGGAAAAGGCAATCCCTGGTGTAATTAAAATTTGAGACAGTAAAAAAATGAATTTTTGAATAATTTACTATAGAAAAGGCAATCCCTGGGCGTAATTATAATTTGCGACAGTAAAAAATTATTTTTTGAATAATTTACTATACAAAAGGCAATCCCTGACGTAATTAAAATTTGAGACACTATACAATTATTTTTTGAATAATTTACTATAGAAAAGGCAATCCCTGGCGTATTTAAAATTTGAGAGAGTAAAAAAATTATTTTTTGAATAATTTACTATAGAAAAGGCAATCCCTGGCGTATTTAAAATTTGCAACAGTAAAATAATTATTTTTTTGCAACATTTACTATAGAAAAGGCAATCCCTGGCGTAATTAAAATTTCCGAAAGTAAAAAATTAGTTTTTGCAAAATTTACTATAGAAAAGGCAATCTCTGGCGTATTTAAAATTTGCGACAGTATAAAATTATTTTTAGAATAATTTACTATAGAAAAGGCAATCCCTGGCGGTAATTAAAATTTGTGACAGAAAAAATTATTTTTTGAATAATTTACTATAGAAAAGGCAATCCCTGGCGTAATTAAAATTTGCGACAGTAAAAAATTAGTTTTTGCAAAATTTACTATAGAAAAGGCAATCCCTGGCGTATTTAAAATTTGCGACAGTATAAAATTATTTTTTGAATAATTTACTATAGAAAAGGCAATCCCCGGCGTAATTAAAATTTGAGACAGTAAAAAATGAATTTTTGAATAATTTACTATACAAAAGGCAATCCCTGGCGTAATTAAAATTTGCGACAGAAAAAAATTAATTTTTGAATAATTTACTATAGAAAAGGCAATCCCTGGCGTAATTATAATTTGCGACAGTAAAAAATTATTTTTTGCAAAATTTACTATAGAAAAGGCAATCCCTGGCGTATTTAAAATTTGCGACAGTATAAAATTATTTTTTGAATAATTTACTATATAAAAGGCAATCCCTGGCGTAATTAAAATTTGCGACAGAAAAAAATTATTTTTTGAATAATTTACTATAGAAAAGGCAATCCCTGGCGTAATTATAATTGCGACAGTAAAAAATTATTTTTTGAATAATTTACTATAGAAAAGGCAATCCCTGGCGTAATTATAATTTGAGACAGTAAAATATGAATTTTTGAATAATTTACTATAGAAAAGGCAATCCCCTGGCGTAATTAAAATTTGCGACAGAAAAAAATTATTTTTTGAATAATTTACTATAGAAAAGGCAATCCCTGGCGTAATTATAATTTGCGACAGTAAAAAATTATTTTTTGAAGAATTTACTATAGAAAAGGCAATCCTGGCGTAATTATAATTTGCGACAGTAAAAAAATTATTTTTGAATAATTTACTACAGAAAAAGGCAATCCCTGGCGTAATTAAAATTGAGACAGTAAAAAATGAATTTTGAATAATTTACTATAGAAAAGGCATTCCCTGGCGTAATTATAATTTGCGACAGTAACAAATTATTTTTGAATAATTTACTATATAAAAGGCAATCCCTGGTGTAATTAAAGTTTGAGACACTAAACAATTATTTTTGAATAATTTACTATAGAAAAGGCAATCCCTGGCGTAATTAAAATTTGAGGACAGTAAAAAAATGAATTTTTGAATAATTTACTATACAAAAGGCAATCCCTGGCGTAATTAAAATTTGAGACACTAAACAATTATTTTTTTGAATAATTTACTATAGAAAAGGCAATCCCTGGCGTAATTAAAATTTGAGACAGTAAAAAATGAATTTTTGAATACTTTACTATACAAAAGGCAATCCGTGGCGTAATTAAAATTTGCGACAGAAAAAAATTATTTTTGCAAAATTTACTATAGAAAAGGCAATCCCTGGCGTAATTAAAATTCGAGACAGTAAAAAATGAATTTTGAATAATTTACTATAGAAAAGGCAATCCCTGGCGTAATTAAAATTTGCGACACTAAACAATTATTTTTTGCAAAATTTACTATAGAAAAGGCAATCCCTGGCGTAATTAAAATTTGCGACACTAAACAATTATTTTTTGAATAATTTAATATAGAAAAGGCAATCCCTGGCGTAATTAAAATTTGAGACAGTAAAAAATTAATTTTTGAATAATTTACTATAGAAAAGGCAATCCCTGGCGTATTTAAAATTTGCGACAGTAAAAAAATTAGTTTTTGCAAAATTTACTATAGAAAAGGCAATCCCTGGCGTAATTAAAAATTTGCGACAAAAAAAAATTATTTTTGAATAATTTACTATAGAAAAGGCAATCCTGGCGTAATTAAAATTTGAGACAGTAAAAAATTATTTTTTGAATAATTTACTATAGAAAAGGCAATCCCTGCCGTAATTATAATTTGCGACAGTAAAAAAATTATTTTTTGAATAATTTACTATAGAAAAGGCAATCCCTGGCGTAATTATAATTTGAGAGAGTAAAAAATGAATTTTTGAATAATTTACTATTGAAAAGGCAATCCTGGCGTAATTATAATTTGCGACAGTAAACAATTATTTTTTGCAAAATTTACTATAGAAAAGGCAATCCCTGGCGTAATTATATTTGCGACAGTAAAAAATTATTTTTTGAATAATTTACTATACAAAAGGCAATCCCCTGGCGTAATTATAATTTGAGACAGTAAAAAATGAATTTTTGAATAATTTACTATAGAAAAGGCAATCCCTGGCGTAATTAAAATTTGCGACAGTATAAAATTATTTTTGAATAATTTACTATAGAAAGCAATCCCTGGCGTAATATAATTTGCGACAGTAAAAAATTATTTTTGAATAATTTACTATACAAAAGGCAATCCCCTGGCGTAATTAAAATTTGCGACACTAAACAATTATTTTTTGCAAAATTACTATAGAAAAGGCAATCCCTGGCGTAATTAAAATTTGAGACAGTAAAAAATGAATTTTTGAATAAGTTTACTATACAAAAGGCAATCCCTGGCGTAATTAAAATTTGAGACACTAAGCAATTATTTTTTGAATAATTTACTATAGAAAAGGCAATCCCTGGCGTAATTAAAATTTGCGACAGTATAAAATTAATTTTTGAATAATTTACTATAGAAAAGGCAATCCCTGGCGTAATTAAAATTTGCGACAGTATAAAACTATTTTTTGAATAATTTACTATAGAAAAGGCAATCCCTGGCGTAATTAAAATTTGGACAGTAAAAAATGAATTTTGAATAATTTACTATAGGAAAAGGCAATCCCTGGCGTAATTAAAATTTGCGACAGTAAAAAATTATTTTTGAATAATTACTATAGAAAAGGCAATCCCTGGCGTAATTAAAATTTGCGACAGTAAAAAATTATTTTTTGAATAATTTTCTATAGAAAAGGCAATCCCTGGCGTAATTAAAATTTGTGACAGAAAAAAATTAATTTTTTGAATAATTTACTATAGAAAAGGCAATCCCTGGCGTAATTATAATTTGAGACAGTAAAAAATGAATTTTTGAATAATTTACTATAGAAAAGGCAATCCCTGTCGTAATTAAAATTTGAGACACTAAACAATTATTTTTTGAATAATTTACTATAGAAAAGGCAATCCCTGGCGTAATTATAATTTGCGACAATAAAAAATTATTTTTGAATAATTTACTATAGAAAAGGCAATCCCTGGCGTAATTAAAATTTGCGACAGTAAAAAATTATTTTTTGCAAAATTTACTATAGAAAAGGCAATCCCTGGCGTAATTAAAATTTGCGACAGTATAAAATTATTTTTTGAATAATTTACTATAGAAAAGGCAATCCCTGGCGTAATTAAAATTTGCGACAGTATAAAATTATTTTTTGAAGCAATTTACTATAGAAAAGGCAATCCCTGGCGTATTATAATTTGCGACAGTAAAAAATTATTTTTTGAATAATTTACTATACAAAAGGCAATCCCTGGCGTAATTAAAATTTGCGACACTAAACAATTATTTTTTGCAAAATTTGCTATAGAAAAGGCAATCCCTGGCGTAATTAAAATTTGAGACAGTAAAAAATGAATTTTGAATAATTTACTATACAAAAGGCAATCCCTGGCGTAATTAAAATTTGCGACAGTAAAAAATTAGTTTTTGCAAAATTTACTATAGAAAAGGCAATCCCTGGCGTATTTAAAATTTGCGAAAGTATAAAATTATTTTTTGAATAATTTACTATAGAAAAGGCAATCCCTGGCGTAATTAAAATTTGAGACAGTAAAAAATGAATTTTTGAATAATTCACTATAGAAAAGGCAATCCCTGGCGTAATTAAAATTTGAGACAGTAAAAATGAATTTTTGAATAATTTACTATACAAAAGGCAATCCCTGGCGTAATTAAAATTTGCGACAGAAAAAAAATAATTTTTGAATAATTTACTATAGAAAAGGCAATCCCTGGCGTAATTAAAATTTGCGACAGTATAAAAATTATTTTTTGAATAATTTACTATAGAAAAAGGCAATCCCTGGCGTAATTAAAATTTGCGACACTAAACAATTATTTTTTGCAAATTTACTATAGAAAAGGCAATCCCTGGCGTAATTAAAATTTGCGAAAGTAAAAAATTATTTTTTGAATAATTTACTATAGAAAAGGCAATCCCTGGCGTATTAAAATTTGCGACACTAAACAATTATTTTTTGCAAACTTTACTATAGAAAAGGCAATCCCTGGCGTAGTTAAAATTTGAGACAGTAAAAAGTGAATTTTTGAATAATTTACTATACAAAAGGCAATCCCTGGCGTAATTAAAATTTGTGACAGAAAAAATAATTTTTTGAATAATTTACTATAGAAAAGGGCAATCCGTGGCGTAATTAAAATTTGCGACAGAAAAAAATTAATTTTTGAATAACTTACTATAGAAAAGGCAATCCCTGGCGTAATTAAAATTTGAGACAGAAAAAAATTATTTTTTTAATAATTTACTATAGAAAAGGCAAACCCTGGCGTAATTAAAATTTTGCGACACTAAACAATTAATTTTGAATAATTTACTATAGAAAAGGCAATCCCTGGCGTAAGTAAAATTTGAGACAGTAAAAAATGAATTTTTGAATAATTTACTATACAAAAGGCAATCCCTGGCGTAATTATAATTTGCGACAGTAAAAAATGAATTTTTGCAAAATTTACTATAGAAAAGGCAATCCCTGGCGTAGCTAAAATTTGCGACAGTATAAAATTATTTTTTGAATAATTACTATACAAAAGGCAATCCCTGGCGTAATTAAAATTTGCGACAGAAAAAAATTATTTTTTGAATAATTTGCTATAGAAAAGGCAATCCCTGGCGTAATTATAATTTGCGACAGTAAAAAATTATTTTTGAATAATTTACTATAGAAAAAGGCAATCCCTGGCGTAATTATAATTTGCGACAGTAAAAAATTATTTTTTGAATAATTTACTATAGAAAAGGCAATCCCTGGGCGTAATTAAAATTTGCGGACACTAAACAATTAATTTTTGAATAATTTCCTATAGAAAAGGCAATCCCTGGCGTAATTAAAATTTGAGACACTAAACAATTATTTTTTGAATAATTTCCTATAGAAAAGGCAATCTCTGGCGTAATTAAAATTTGCGACAGTATAAATTAATTTTTGAATAATTTACTATAGAAAAGGCAATCCCTGGCGTAATTAAAATTTGCGACAGTAAAAAAATTATTTTTTGAATAATTTACTATAGAACAGGCAATCCCTGGCGTAATTATAATTTGCGACAGTAAAAAATTATTTTTTGAATAATTTACTATAGAAAAGGCAATCCCTGTCGTAATTATAATTTGAGACAGTAAAAAATGAATTTTTGAATAATTTACTATAGAAAAGGCAATCCTGGCGTAATTATAAATTGCGACAGTAAACAATTATTTTTTGCAAAATTTACTATAGAAAAGGCAATCCCTGGCGTAATTATAATTTGCGACAGTAAAAAATTATTTTTGAATAATTTACTATACAAAAGGCAATCCCTGGCGTAATTAAAAATTGCGACAGTAAAAAATTAGTTTTTGCAAAATTTACTATAGAAAAGGCAATCCCTGGCGTATTTAAAATTTGCGAAAGTATAAAATTATTTTTTGAATAATTTACTATAGAAAAGGCAATCCCTGGCGTAATTTAAAATTTGAGACAGTAAAAAATGAATTTTTGAATAATTCACTATAGAAAAGGCAATCCCTGGCGTAATTAAAATTTGAGACAGTAAAAAATGAATTTTTGAATAATTTACTATACAAAAGGCAATCCCTGGCGTAATTAAAATTTGCGACAGAAAAAAAATAATTTTTGAATAATTTACTATAGAAAAGGCAATCCCTGGCGTAATTAAAATTTGCGACAGTATAAAATTATTTTTGAATAATTTACTATAGAAAAGGCAATCCCTGGCGTAATTAAAATTTGCGACACTAAACAATTATTTTTTGCAAAATTTACTATAGAAAAGGCAATCCCTGGCGTAATTAAAATTTGCGAAAGTAAAAAATTATTTTTTGAATAATTTTACTATAGAAAAGGCAATCCCTGGCGTAATTAAAAATTTGCGACACTAAACAATTAATTTTTGAATAATTTCCTATAGAAAAGGCAATCCCTGGCGTAATTAAAATTTGAGACACTAAACAATTATTTTTTGAATAATTTCCTATAGAAAAGGCAATCTCTGGCGTAATTATAATTTGAGACAGTAAAAAATGAATTTTGAATAATTTACTATAGAAAGGCAATCCCTGGCGTAAATTATAAATTGCGACAGTAAACAATTATTTTTTGCAAAATTTACTATAGAAAAGGCAATCCCTGGCGTAATTATAATTTGCGACAGTAAAAAATTATTTTTTGAATAATTTACTATACAAAAGGCAATCCCTGGAGTAATTAAAATTTGCGACACTAAACAATTATTTTTTGAATAATTTACTATAGAAAAGGCAATCCCTGGCGTAATTATAATTTGCGACAGTAAAAAATTATTTTTGAATAATTTACTATAGAAAAGGGCAATCCCTGGCGGTAATTATAATTTGCGACAGTAAAAAATTATTTTTGAATAATTTACTATACAAAAGGCAATCCCTGGAGTAATTAAAATTTGCGACACTAAACAATTATTTTTTGAATAATTTACTATAGAAAAGGCAATCCCTGGCGTAATTATAATTTGCGACAGCAAAAAATTATTTTTTGAATAATTTACTATACAAAAGGCAATCCCTGGCGTAATTAAAATTTGCGACACTAAACAATTATTTTTTGAATAATTTACTATAGAAAAGGCAATCCCTGGCGTATTTAAAATTTGCGAAAGTATAAAATTATTTTTTGAATAATTTACTATAGAAAAGGCAATCCCCTGGGCGTAATTAAAATTTGAGACAGTAAAAAATGAATTTTGAATAACTCACTATAGAAAAGGCAATCCCTGGCGTAATTAAAATTTGAGACAGTAAAAAAATGAATTTTTGAATAATTTACTATACAAAAGGCAATCCCTGGCGTAATTAAAATTTGTGACAGAAAAAATTATTTTTGAATAATTTACTATAGAAAAGGCAATCCGTGGCGTAATTAAAATTTGCGACAGAAAAAAATTAATTTTTGAATAATTTACTATAGGAAAAGGCAATCCCTGGGCGTAATTAAAATTTGAGACAGAAAAAAATTATTTTTTTAATAATTTACTATAGAAAAGGCAAACCCTGGCGTAATTAAAATTTTGCGACACTAAACAATTAATTTTTGAATAATTTACTATAGAAAAGGCAATCCTGCGTAAGTAAAATTTGAGACAGTAAAAAATGAATTTTTGAATAATTTACTATACAAAAGGCAATCCCTGGCGTAATTATAATTTGCGACAGGCAAAAAATGAATTTTTTGCAAAATTTACTATAGAAAAGGCAATCCCTGGCGTAGTTAAAATTTGCGACAGTATAAAATTATTTTTTGAATAATTTACTATACAAAAGGCAATCCTGGCGTAATTAAAATTTGCGACAGAAAAAAATTATTTTTTGAATAATTTGCTATAGAAAAGGCAATCCCTGGCGTAATTATAATTTGCGACAGTAAAAAATTATTTTTTGAATAATTTACTATAGAAAAGGCAATCCCTGGCGTAATTATAATTTGCGACAGTAAAAAATTATTTTTTGAATAATTTACTATAGAAAAGGCAATCCCTGGCGTAATTAAAATTTGCGACACTAAACAATTAATTTTTGAATAATTTACTATAGAAAAGGCAATCCCTGGCGTAATTAAAATTTGAGACACTAAACAATTATTTTTTGAATAATTTCCTATAGAAAAGGCAATCTCTGGCGTAATTAAAATTTGCGACAGTATAAAATTAATTTTTGAATAATTTACTATAGAAAAGGCAATCCTGGCGTAATTAAAATTTGCGACAGTAAAAAATTATTTTTTCAATAATTTACTATAGAAACAGGCAATCCCTGGCGTAATTATAATTTGCGACAGTAAAAAATTATTTTTTGAATAATTTACTATAGAAAAGGCAATCCCTGTCGTAATTATAATTTGAGACAGTAAAAAATGAATTTTTGAATAATTTACTATAGAAAAGGCAATCCCTGGCGTAATTATAAATTGCGGACAGTAAACAATTATTTTTGCAAAATTTACTATAGAAAAGGCAATCCCTGGCGTAATTATAATTTGCGACAGTAAAAAAATTATTTTTT
>CAWVNZ010001082.1:0-88865 GCA_963930735.1 Dioctria linearis
TTACGCCAGGGATTGCCTTTTCTATAGTAAATTTTGCAAAAAATAATTGTTTAGTGTCGCAAATTTTAATTTCGCCAAGGATTGCCTTTTCTATAGTAAATTATTCAAAAATAATTTTATACTGTCTCAAATTTTAATTACGCCAGGGATTGCCTTTTCTATAGTAAATTATTCAAAAAATAATTGTTTACTGTCGCAAATTTTAATTACGCCAGGGATTGCCTTTTCTATAGTAAATTATTCAAAAAATAATTTTATACTGTCTCAAATTTTAATTACGCCAGGGATTGCCTTTTCTATAGTAAATTATTCAAAAAATAATTTTTTCTGTCACAAATTTTAATTACGCCAGGGATTGCCTTTTCTATAGTAAATTATTCAAAAAATAATTTTATACTGTCGCAAATTTTAATTACGCCAGGGATTGCCTTTTCTATAGTAAATTATTCAAAAAATAATTTTTTCTGTCACAAATTTTAATTACGCCAGGGATTGTCTTTTCTATAGTAAATTATTCAAAAAATAATTTTTTACTGTCGCAAGTTTTAATTACGCCAGGTTTTGCCTTTTCTATAGTAAATTATTCAAAAAATAATTTTTTACTGTCGCAAATTATAATTACGCCCGGGATTGCCTTTTCTATAGTAAATTATTCAAAAAATAATTTTATACTGTCGCAAATTTTAATTACGCCAGGGATTGCCTTTTCTATAGTAAATTATTCAAAAATTAATTTTTAGTGTCGCAAATTTTAATTACGCCAGGGATTGCCTTTTCTATAGTAAATTTTGCAAAAATTAATTTTTTACTGTCTCAAATTTTAATTACGCCAAGGATTCCCTTTTCTATAGTAAATTATTAAAAAATAATTTTTTACTGTCTCAAATTTTAATTACGCCAGGGATTGCCTTTTCTATAGTAAATTATTCAAAAAATAATTTTATACTGTCTGAAATTTTAATTACGCCAGGGATTGTCTTTTCTATAGTAAATTATTCAAAAAATAATTTTATACTGTCTCAAATTTTAATTACGCCAGGGATTGCCTTTTCTATAGTAAATTTTGCAAAAAATAATTGTTTAGTGTCGCAAATTTTAATTACGCCAGGGATTGCCTTTTCTATAGTAAATTATTCAAAAAATAATTTTTTCTGTCACAAATTTTAATTACGCCAGGGATTGCCTTTTCTATAGTAAATTATTCAAAAAATAATTTTTTACTGTCGCAAATTTTAACTACGCCAGTGATTGCCTTTTCTATAGTAAATTATTCAAAAAATAATTTTTTAGTGTCGCAAATTATAATTATGCCAGGGATTGCCTTTTCTATAGTAAATTATTCAAAAAATAATTTTATACTGTCGCAAATTTTAATTACGCCAGGGATTGCCTTTTCTATAGTAAATTATTCAAAAAATAATTTTTTCTGTCACAAATTTTAATTACGCCAGGGATTGTCTTTTCTATAGTAAATTATTTAAAAAATAATTTTTTAGTGTCGCAAATTTTAATTACGCCAGGGATTGCCTTTTCTATAGTAAATTATTCAAAAATTTATTTTTTACTGTCGCAAATTTTAAATACGCCAGGGATTGCCTTTTCTATAGTAAATTTTGCAAAAAATAATTTTTTCTGTCACAAATTTTAATTACGCCAGGGATTGCCTTTTCTATAGTAAATTATTCAAAAAATAATTTTATAGTGTCGCAAATTTTAATTACGCCAGGGATTGCCTTTTCTATAGTAAATTATTCAAAAAATAATTTTTTACTGTCGCAAATTTTAATTACGCCAGGGATTGCCTTTTGTATAGTAAATTATTCAAAAAATAATTTTATACTGTCGCAAATTATAATTACGCCAGGGATTGCCTTTGCTATAGTAAATTATTCAAAAATTCATTTTTTACTGTCGCAAATTTTAATTACGCCAGGGATTGCCTTTTCTATAGTAAATTTTGCAAAAAATAATTTTTAATGTCTCAAATTTTAATTACGCCAGGGATTGCCTTTTCTATAGTAAATTATTCAAAAAATAATTTTTTACTGTCGCAAATTTTAATTACGCCAGGGATTGCCTTTTCTATAGTAAATTATTCAAAAAATAATTTTTTACTGTCTCAAATTTTAATTACGCCAGGGATTGCCTTTTCTATAGTAAATTATTCAAAAAATAATTTTTTACTGTCTCAAATTTTAATTATGCCAGGGATTGCCTTTTCTATAGTAAATTATTCAAAAAATAATTTTATACTGTCGCAAATTATAATTACGCCAGGGATTGCCTTTTCTATAGTAAATTTTGCAAAAAATAATTTTTTACTGTTGCAGATTTTAATTACGCCAGGGATTGCCTTTTCTATAGTAAATTTTGCAAAAATAATTGTTTAGTGTCGCAAATTTTAACTACGCCAGGGATTGCCTTTTCTATAGTAAATTATTCAAAAATTCATTTTTTACTGTCTCAAATTTTAATTACGCCAGTGATTGCCTTTTCTATAGTAAATTATTCAAAAAATAATTTTTTCTGTCAAAAATTTTAATTACGCCAGGGATTGCCTTTTCTATAGTAAATTTTGCAAAAAATAATTTTTTACTGTTGCAAATTTTAAACACGCCAGGGATCGCCTTTTCTATAGTAAATTATTCAAAAATTCATTTTTTACTGTCGCAAATTTTAATTACGCCAGGGATTGCCTTTTCTATAGTAAATTATTCAAAAATTAATTTTTTACTGTCTCAAATTTTAATTACGCCAGGGATTGCCTTTTCTATAGTATTTTATTCAAAAAATAATTTTTTACTGTCTCAAATTTTAATTACGCCAGGGATTGCCTTTTCTATAGTAAATTATTCAAAAAATAATTTTTTACTGTCGCAAATTATAATTACGCCAGGGATTGCCTTTTCTATAGTAAATTTTGCAAAAAATAAATGTTTAGTGTCGCAAATTTTAATTACGCCAGGGATTGCCTTTTCTATAGTAAATTATTCAAAAAATAATTTTTTCTGTCACAAATTTTAATTACGCCAGGGATTGCCTTTTCTATAGTAAATTTTGCAAAAAATAATTGTTTAGTGTCGCAAATTTTAATTACGCCAGGGATTGCCTTTTCTATAGTAAATTATTCAAAAAATAATTTTTTAGTGTCGCAAATTTTAATTACGCCAGGGATTGCCTTTTCTATAGTAAATTTTGCAAAAAATAATTTTTTACTGTCGCAAATTTTAATTACGCCAGGGATTGCCTTTTCTATAGTAAATTATTCAAAAATTCATTTTTTACTGTTGCAAATTTTAAATACGCCAGGGATTGCCTTTTCTATAGTAAATTTTGCAAAAAATAATTGTTTAGTGTCGCAAATTTTAAATACGCCAGGGATTGCCTTTTCTATAGTAAATTATTCAAAAAATAATTTTTTCTGTCGCAAATTATAATTACGCCAGGGATTGCCTTTTCTATAGTAAATTATTCAAAAAATAATTTTTTACTGTCGCAAATTTTAATTACGCCAGGGATTGCCTTTTCTATAGTTAATTATTCAAAAAATAATTTTTTAGTGTCGCAAATTATAATTACGCCAGGGATTGCCTTTTCTATAGTAAATTATTCAAAAAATAATTTTTTACTGTCTCAAATTATAATTACGCCAGGGATTGCTTTTATATAGTAAATTATTCAAAAAATAATTTTATACTGTCGCAAATTTTAATTACGCCAGGGATTGCCTTTTCTATAGTAAATTATTCAAAAATTCATTTTTTCTGTCACAAATTTTAATTACGCCAGGGATTGCCTTTTCTATAGTAAATTATTCAAAAATTCATTTTTTACTGTCGCAAATTTTAATTACGCCAGGGATTGCCTTTTCTATAGTAAATTATTCAAAAAATAATTGTTTACTGTCTCAAATTTTAATTACGCCAGGGATTGCCTTTTCCATAGTAAATTATTCAAAAATTCATTTTTTACTGTCGCAAATTATAATTACGCCAGGGATTGCCTTGTCTATAGTAAATTTTGCAAAAAATAATTTTTTACTGTCGCAAGTTTTAATTACGCCAGGGATTGCCTTTTCTATAGTAAATTTTGCAAAAAATAATTTTTTACTGTCTCAAATTTTAATTACGCCAGGGACTGCCTTTTCTATAGTAAATTATTCAAAAAATAATTTTTTACTGTCTCAAATTTTAATTACGCCAGGGATTGCCTTTTCTATAGTAAATTATTCAAAAATTCATTTTTTACTGTCGCAAATTATAATTACGCCAGGGATTGCCTTTTCTATAGTAAATTATTCAAAAAATAATTTTTTACTGTCGCAAATTTTAATTACGCCAGGGATTGCCTTTTCTATAGTAAATTATTCAAAAAATAATTTTTTACTGTCGCAAATTTTAATTACGCCAGGGATTGCCTTTTCTATAGTAAATTATTCAAAAAATAATTTTTTATTGTTGCAAATTTTAATTACGCCAGGGATTGCCTTTTCTATAGTAAATTATTCAAAAAATAATTTTTTCTGTCGCAAATTTTAATTACGCCAGAGGTTGCCTTTTCTATAGTAAATTATTCAAAAAATAATTTTTTACTGTCGCAAATTTTAAATACGCCAGGGATTGCCTTTTCTATAGTAAATTATTCAAAAAATAATTTTTTACTGTGGCAAATTTTAATTACGCCAGGGATTGCCTTTTCTATATTAAATTATTCAAAAACTAATTGTTTAGTGTCGCAAATTTTAATTACGCCAGGGATTGCCTTTTCTATAGTAAATTATTCAAAAAATAATTTTTTACTGTCGCAAATTTTAAATGCGCCAGGGATTGCCTTTTCTATAGTAAATTATTCAAAAAATAATTTTTTACTGGCGCAAATTTTAATTACGCCAGGGATTGCCTTTTCTATAGTAAATTATTCAAAAACTAATTGTTTAGTGTCGCAAATTTTAATTACGCCAGGGATTGCCTTTTCTATAGTAAATTATTCAAAAAATACTTTTTTACTGTCGCAAATTTTAAATACGCCAGGGATTGCCTTTTCTATAGTAAATTATTCAAAAAATAATTTTTTACTGTCGCAAATTTTAATTACGCCAAAGATTGCCTTTTCTATAGTAAATTATTCAAAAAATAATTTTTTACTGTTGCAAATTTTAATTACGCCAGGGATTGCCTTTTCTATAGTAAATTATTCAAAAAATAATTGTTTACTGTCGCAAATTTTAATTACGCCAGGGATTGCCTTTTCTATAGTAAATTATTCAAAAAATAATTTTTTACTGTTGCAAATTTTAAATACGCCAGGGATTGCCTTTTCTATAGTAAATTATTCAAAAAATAATTTTTTCTGTCGCAAATTATAATTACGCCAGGGATTGCCTTTTCTATAGTAAATTATTCAAAAAATAATTTTTTACTGTCGCAAATTTTAATTACGCCAGGGATTGCCTTTTCTATAGTAAATTATTCAAAAAATAATTTTTTAGTGTCGCAAATTATAATTACGCCAGGGATTGCCTTTTCTATAGTAAATTATTCAAAAAATAATTTTTTACTGTCTCAAATTATAATTACGCCAGGGATTGCCTTTTCTGTAGTAAATTATTCAAACAATAATTTTATACTGTCGCAAATTTTAATTACGCCAGGGATTGCCTTTTCTATAGTAAATTATTCAAAAATTCATTTTTTCTGTCACAAATTTTAATTACGCCAGGGATTGCCTTTTCTATAGTAAATTATTCAAAAATTCATTTTTTACTGTCGCAAATTTTAATTACGCCAGGGATTGCCTTTTCTATAGTAAATTATTCAAAAAATAATTGTTTACTGTCTCAAATTTTAATTACGCCAGGGATTGCCTTTTCTATAGTAAATTATTCAAAAATTCATTTTTTACTGTCGCAAATTATAATTACGCCAGGGATTGCCTTTTCTATAGTAAATTATTCAAAAAATAATTGTTTACTGTCGCAAATTTTAATTACGCCAGGGATTGCCTTTTCTATAGTAAATTATTCAAAAAATAATTTTTTACTGTTGCAAATTTTAAATACGCCAGGTATTGCCTTTTCTATAGTAAATTTTGCAAAAAATAATTTTTTACTGTCGCAAATTTTAATTACGCCAGGGATTGCCTTTTCTATAGTAAATTATTCAAAAAATATTTTTTTACTGTTGCAAATTTTAAATACGCCAGGTATTGCCTTTTCTATAGTAAATTTTGCAAAAAATAATTTTTTACTGTCGCAAATTTTAATTACGCCAGGGATTGCCTTTTCTATAGTAAATTATTCAAAAAATATTTTTTTACTGTTGCAAATTTTAATTACGCCAGGGATTGCCTTTTCTATAGTAAATTTTGCAAAAAATAATTTTTTACTGTCGCAAGTTTTAATTACGCCAGGTATTGCCTTTTCTATAGTAAATTTTGCAAAAAATAATTTTTTACTGTCTCAAATTTTAATTACGCCAGGGACTGCCTTTTCTATAGTAAATTATTCAAAAAATAATTTTTTACTGTCTCAAATTTTAATTACGCCAGGGATTGCCTTTTCTATAGTAAATTATTCAAAAAATAATTTTTTATTGTTGCAAATTTTAATTACGCCAGGGATTGCCTTTTCTATAGTAAATTATTCAAAAAATAATTTTTTACTGTCGCAAATTTTAATTACGCCAGAGATTGCCTTTTCTATAGTAAATTATTCAAAAAATAATTTTTTACTGTCGCAAATTTTAAATACGCCAGGGATTGCCTTTTCTATAGCAAATTATTCAAAAAATAATTTTTTACTGTCGCAAATTTTAATTACGCCAGGGATTGCCTTTTCTATATTAAATTATTCAAAAACTAATTGTTTAGTGTCGCAAATTTTAATTACGCCAGGGATTGCCTTTTCTATAGTAAATTATTCAAAAAATAATTTTTTACTGTCGCAAATTTTAAATGCGCCAGGGATTGCCTTTTCTATAGTAAATTATTCAAAAAATAATTTTTTACTGTCGCAAATTTTAATTACGCCAGGGATTGCCTTTTCTATAGTAAATTATTCAAAAACTAATTGTTTAGTGTCGCAAATTTTAATTACGCCAGGGATTGCCTTTTCTATAGTAAATTATTCAAAAAATAATTTTATACTGTCGCAAATTTTAATTACGCCAGGGATTGCCTTTTCTATAGTAAATTTTGCAAAAAATAATTTTTTTCTGCCGCAAATTTTAAATACGCCAGGGATTGCCTTTTGTATAGTAAATTATTCAAAAAATAATTTTTTACTGTCGCAAATTTTAATTACGCCAGGGATTGCCTTTTCTATAGTAAATTATTCAAAAACTAATTGTTTAGTGTCGCAAATTTTAATTACGCCAGGGATTGCCTTTTCTATAGTAAATTATTCAAAAAATACTTTTTTACTGTCGCAAATTTTAAATACGCCAGGGATTGCCTTTTCTATAGTAAATTATTCAAAAATAATTTTTTACTGTCGCAAATTTTAATTACGCCAGGGATTGCCTTTTCTATAGTAAATTATTCAAAAACTAATTGTTTAGTGTCGCAAATTTTAATTACGCCAGGGATTGCCTTTTCTATAGTAAATTTTGCAAAAAATAATATTTTACTGTCGCAAATTTTAATTACGCCAGGGATTGCCTTTTCTATAGTAAATTATTCAAAAATTCATTTTTTCTGTCACAAATTTTAATTACGCCAGAGATTGCCTTTTCTATAGTAAATTATTCAAAAAATAATTTTTTACTGTCTCAAATTTTAATTACGCCAGGGATTGCCTTTTCTATAGTAAATTATTCAAAAAATAATTTTTTACTGTCGCAAATTTTAATTACGCCAGGGATTGCCTTTTCTATAGTAAATTATTCAAAAAATAATTTTTTACTGTTGCAAATTTTAATTACGCCAGGGATTGCCTTTTCTATAGTAAATTATTCAAAAAATAATTGTTTACTGTCGCAAATTTTAATTACGCCAGGGATTGCCTTTTCTATAGTAAATTATTCAAAAAATAATTTTTTACTGTTGCAAATTTTAAATACGCCAGGGATTACCTTTTCTATAGTAAATTTTGCAAAAAATAATTTTTTACTGTCGCAAATTTTAATTACGCCAGGGATTGCCTTTTCTATAGTAAATTATTCAAAAAATAGTTTTTTACTGTTGCAAATTTTAATTACGCCAGGGATTGCCTTTTCTATAGTAAATTATTCAAAAAATAATTGTTTACTGTCTCAAATTTTAATTACGCCAGGGATTGCCTTTTCTATAGTAAATAATTCAAAAAATAATTTTTTACTGTCGCAAATTTTAATTACGCCAGGGATTGCCTTTTCTATAGTAAATTTTGAAAAAAATAATTTTTTACTGTCGCAAATTTTAATTACGCTAGGGATTGCGTTTTCTATAGTAAATTATTCAAAAATTCATTTTTTACTGTCGCAAATTTTAATTACGCCAGGGATTGCCTTTTCTATAGTAAATTATTCAAAAATTCATTTTTTACTGTCTCAAATTTTAATTAAGCCAGGGATTGCCTTTTCTATAGTAAATTTTGCAAAAAATAATTTTTTACTGTCTCAAATTTTAATTACGCCAGGGATTGCCTTTTCTATAGTAAATTTTGCAAAAAATAATGTTTTACTGTCGCAAATTATAATTACGCCAGGGATTGCCTTTTCTATAGTAAATTTTGCAAAAAATAATTTTTTACTGTCGCAAATTTTAATTACGCCAGGGATTGCATTTTCTATAGTAAATTATTCAAAAAATAATTTTTTACTGTCGCAAATTTTAATTACGCCAGGGATTGCCTTTTCTATAGCAAATTTTGCAAAAAATAATTTTTTACTGTCGCAAATTTTAATTACGCCAGGGATTGCCTTTTCTATAGTAAATTATTCAAAAAATAATTTTTTACTGTCGCAAATTTTAATTACGCCAGGGATTGCCTTTTCTATAGTAAATTATTCAAAAAATAAGTTTTTACTGTTGCAAATTTTAATTACGCCAGGGATTGCCTTTTCTATAGTAAATTATTCAAAAAATAATTGTTTACTGTCGCAAATTTTAATTACGCCAGGGATTGCCTTTCCTATAGTAAATTATTCAAAAAATAATTTTTTACTGTTGCAAATTTTAAATACGCCAGGGATTATCTTTTCTATAGTAAATTTTGCAAAAAATAATTTTTTACTGTCGCAAATTTTAATTACGCCAGGGACTGCCTTTTCTATAGTAAATTATTCAAAAAATAATTGTTTACTGTCTCAAATTTTAATTACGCCAGGGATTGCCTTTTCTATAGTAAATTATTCAAAAAATAATTTTTTACTGTCGCAAATTTTAATTACGCCAGGGATTGCCTTTTCTATAGTAAATTTTGAAAAAAATAATTTTTTACTGTCGCAAATTTTAATTACGCCAGGGATTGCCTTTTCTATAGTAAATTATTCAAAAATTCATTTTTTACTGTCGCAAATTTTAATTACGCCAGGGATTGCCTTTTCTATAGTAAATTATTCAAAAATTCATTTTTTACTGTCTCAAATTTTAATTAAGCCAGGGATTGCCTTTTCTATAGTAAATTTTGCAAAAAATAATTTTTTACTGTCTCAAATTTTAATTACGCCAGGGATTGCCTTTTCTATAGTAAATTTTGCAAAAAATAATGTTTTACTGTCGCAAATTATAATTACGCCAGGGATTGCCTTTTCTATAGTAAATTTTGCAAAAAATAATTTTTTACTGTCGCAAATTTTAATTACGCCAGGGATTGCCTTTTCTATAGTAAATTATTCAAAAAATAATTTTTTACTGTCGCAAATTATAATTACGCCAGGGATTGCCTTTTCTATAGTAAATTATTCAAAAAATAATTGTTAAGTGTCGCAAATTTTAATTACGCCAGGGATTGCCGTTTCTATAGTAATTTATTCAAAAAATAATTTTTTACTGTCGCAAATTTTAATTACGCCAGGGATTGCCTTTTCTATAGTAAATTATTCAAAAAATAATTTTTTACTCTCGCAAATTTTAATTACGCCAGGGATTGCCTTTTCTATAGTAAATTATTCAAAAATTCATTTTTTACTGTCGCAAATTATAACTACGCCAGGGATTGCCTTTTCTATAGTAAAATATTCAAAAACTAATTGTTTAGTGTCGCAAATTTTAATTACGCCAGGGATTGCCTTTTCTATAGTAAATTATTCAAAAATTAATTTTTTTCTGTCGCAAATTATAATTACGCCAGGGATTGCCTTTTCTATAGTAAATTTTTCGAAAATTCATTTTTTCTGTCACAAATTTTAATTACGGCATGGATTGCCTTTTCTATAGTAAATTATTCAAAAAATAATTTTTTACTGTCTCAAATTTTAATTACGCCAGGGATTGCCTTTTCTATAGTAAATTATTCAAAAAATATTTTTTTACTGTTGCAAATTTTATATACGCCAGGGATTGCCTTTTCTATAGTAAATTTTGCAAAAAATAATTGTTTAGTGTCGCAAATTTTAATTACGCCAGGGATGCCTTTTCTATAGTAAATTATTCAAAAATAATTTTTTACTGTTGCAAATTTTAATTACGCCAGCGATTGCCTTTTCTATAGTAAATTATTCAAAAATTCATTTTTTACTGTCGCAAATTTTAATTACGCCAGGGATTGCCTTTTCTATAGTAAATTATTCAAAAAATAATTTTTTACTGTTGCAAATTTTAAATACGCCAGGGATTGCCTTTTCTATAGTAAATTATTCAAAAATTCATTTTTTACTGTCGCAGATTATAATTACGCCAGGGATTGCCTTTTATATAGTAAATTTTGCAAAAAATAATTGTTTACTGTCGCAAATTTTAATTACGCCAGGGATTGCCTTTTCTATAGTAAATTATTCAAAAAATAATTTTTTACTGTCGCAAATTTTAATTACGCCAGGGATTGCCTTTTCTATAGTAAATTATTCAAAAAATGATTGTTTCCTGTCGCAAATTTTAATTACGCCAGGGATTGCCTTTTCTATAGTAAATTTTGTAAAAAATAATTTTTTACTGTCTCAAATTTTAATTACGCCAGGGATTGCCTTTTCTATAGTAAATTATTCAAAAAATAATTTTTTACTGTTGCAAATTTTAAATACGCCAGGGATTGCCTTTTCTATAGTAAATTATTCAAAAAATAATTTTTTACTGTCTCAAATTTTAATTACGCCAGGGATTGCCTTTTCTATAGTAAATTATTCAAAAAATAATTTTTTACTGTCTCAAATTTTAATTACACCAGGGATTGCTTTTTCTATAGTAAATTATTCAAAAATTCATTTTTTCTGTCACAAATTTTAATTACGCCAGGGATTGCCTTTTCTATAGTAAATTATTCAAAAAATAATTTTTTACTGTCTCAAATTTTAATTACGCCAGGGATTGCCTTTTCTATAGTAAATTATTCAAAAAATAATTTTTTACTGTTGCAAATTTTAAATACGCCAGGGATTGCCTTTTCTATAGTAAATTTTGCAAAAAATAATTGTTTAGTGTCGCAAATTTTAATTACGCCAGGGATTGCCTTTTCTATAGTAAATTATTCAAAAATTCATTTTTTACTGTCGCAAATTTTAATTACGCCAGGGATTGACTTTTCTATAGTAAATTATTCAAAAAATAATTTTTACTGTCGCAAATTTTAAATACGCCAGGGATTGACTTTTCTATAGTAAATTTTGCAAAAAATAATTTTTTACTGTTGCAAATTTTAAATACGCCAGGGATTGCCTTTTCTATAGTAAATTATTCAAAAAATAATTTTTTACTGTCGCAAATTATAATTACGCCAGGGATTGCCTTTTCTATAGTAAATTTTGCAAAAAATAATTGTTTACTGTCGCAAATTTTAATTACGCCAGGGATTGCCTTTTCTATAGTAAATTATTCAAAAAATAATTTTTTACTGTCGCAAATTTTAATTACGCCAGGGATTGCCTTTTCTATAGTAAATTATTCAAAAAATAATTTTATATTGTCGCAAATTATAATTACGCCAGGGATTGCCTTTTCTATAGTAAATTATTCAAAAAATAATTTTTTACTGTCGCAAATTTTAATTACGCCAGGGATTGCCTTTTCTATAGTAAATTATTCAAAAAATAATTTTTTACTGTCTCAAATTTTAATTACGCCAGGGATTGCCTTTTCTATAGTAAATTTTGCAAAAATTAATTTTTTACTGTCGCAAATTTTAATTACGCCAGGGATTGCCTTTTCTATAGTAAATTATTCAAAAAATAATTTTTTCTGTCGCAAATTATAATTACGCCAGGGATTGCCTTTTCTATAGTAAATTTTGCAAAAATTAATTTTTTACTGTCTCAAATTTTAAATACGCCAGGGATTGCGTTTTCTATAGTAAATTATTCAAAAAATAATTTTTTACTGTCGCAAATTTTAATTACGCCAGAGATTGCCTTTTCTATAGTAAATTATTCAAAAAATCATTTTTTACTGTCGCAAATTTTAATTACGCCAGGGATTGCCATTTCTATAGTAAATTATTCAAAAATTCATTTTTTACTGTCGCAAATTTTAATTACGCCAGGGATTGCCTTTTCTATAGTAAATTATTCAAAAAATAATTGTTTAGTGTCGCAAATTTTAATTACGCCAGGGATTGACTTTTCTATAGTAAATTATTCAAAAAATAATTTTTACAGTCGCAAATTTTAAATACGCCAGGGATTGACTTTTCTATAGTAAATTTTGCAAAAAATAATTTTTTACTGTTGCAAATTTTAAATACGCCAGGGATTGCCTTTTCTATAGTAAATTATTCAAAAAATAATTTTTTACTGTCGCATATTATAATTACGCCAGGGATTGCCTTTTCTATAGTAAATTATTCAAAAAATAATTTTTTATTGTCTCAAATTTTAATTACGCCAGGGATTGCCTTTTCTATAGTAAATTATTCAAAAATTCATTTTTTACTGTCGCAAATTTTAATTACGCCAGGGATTGCCTTTTCTATAGTAAATTATTCAAAAAATAATTTTTTATTGTTGCAAATTTTAAATACGCCAGGGATTGCCTTTTCTATAGTAAATTATTCAAAAATAATTTTTTACTGTCGCAAATTATAATTACGCCAGGGATTGCCTTTTCTATAGTAAATTTTGCAAAAAATAATTGTTTACTGTCGCAAATTTTAATTACGCCAGGGATTGCCTTTTCTATAGTAAATTATTCAAAAAATAATTTTTTACTGTCGCAAATTTTAATTACGCCAGGGATTGCCTTTTCTATAGTAAATTATTCAAAAAATAATTGTTTACTGTCGCAAATTTTAATTACGCCAGGGATTGCCTTTTCTATAGTAAATTTTGTAAAAAATCATTTTTTACTGTCTCAAATTTTAATTACGCCAGGGATTGCCTTTTCTATAGTAAATTATTCAAAAAATAATTTTTTACTGTTGCAAATTTTAAATACGCCAGGGATTGCCTTTTCTATAGTAAATTATTCAAAAAATAATTTTTTACTGTCTCAAATTTTAATTACGCCAGGGATTGCCTTTTCTATAGTAAATTATTCAAAAAATAATTTTTTACTGTCTCAAATTTTAATTACGCCAGGGATTGCTTTTTCTATAGTAAATTATTCAAAAATTCATTTTTTCTGTCACAAATTTTAATTACGCCAGGGATTGCCTTTTCTATAGTAAATTATTCAAAAAATAATTTTTTACTGTCTCAAATTTTAATTACGCCAGGGATTGCCTTTTCTATAGTAAATTATTCAAAAAATAATTTTTTACTGTTGCAAATTTTAAATACGCCAGGGATTGCCTTTTCTATAGTAAATTATTCAAAAATTCATTTTTTACTGTCGCAAATTTTAATTACGCCAGGGATTGACTTTTCTATAGTAAATTATTCAAAAAATAATTTTTACTGTCGCAAATTTTAAATACGCCAGGGATTGACTTTTCTATAGTAAATTTTGCAAAAAATAATTTTTTACTGTTGCAAATTTTAAATACGCCAGGGATTGCCTTTTCTATAGTAAATTATTCAAAAAATAATTTTTTACTGTCGCAAATTATAATTACGCCAGGGATTGCCTTTTCTATAGTAAATTATTCAAAAAATAATTTTTTACTGTCTCAAATTTTAATTACGCCAGGGATTGCCTTTTCTATAGTAAATTATTCAAAAATTCATTTTTTACTGTCGCAAATTTTAATTACGCCAGGGATTGCCTTTTCTATAGTAAATTATTCAAAAAATATTTTTTTACTGTTGCAAATTTTAAATACGCCAGGGATTGCCTTTTCTATAGTAAATTATTCAAAAAATAATTTTTTACTGTCGCAAATTATAATTACGCCAGGGATTGCCTTTTCTATAGTAAATTTTGCAAAAAATAATTGTTTACTGTCGCAAATTTTAATTACGCCAGGGATTGCCTTTTCTATAGTAAATTATTCAAAAAATAATTTTTTACTGTCGCAAATTTTAACTACGCCAGGGATTGCCTTTTCTATAGTAAATTATTCAAAAAATAATTGTTTACTGTCGCAAATTTTAATTACGCCAGGGATTGCCTTTTCTATAGTAAATTATTCAAAAAATAATTTTTTACTGTCGCAAATTTTAATTACGCCAGGGATTGCCTTTTCTATAGTAAATTATTCAAAAAATAATTTTTTACTGTCTCAAATTTTAATTACGCCAGGGATTGCCTTTTCTATAGTAAATTTTGCAAAAATTAATTTTTTACTGTCGCAAATTTTAATTACGCCAGGGATTGCCTTTTCTATAGTAAATTATTCAAAAAATAATTTTTTCTGTCGCAAATTATAATTACGCCAGGGATTGCCTTTTCTATAGTAAATTTTGCAAAAATTAATTTTTTACTGTCTCAAATTTAAATACGCCAGGGATTGCGTTTTCTATAGTAAATTATTCAAAAAATAATTTTTTACTGTCGCAAATTTTAATTACGCCAGAGATTGCCTTTTCTATAGTAAATTATTCAAAAAATCATTTTTTACTGTCGCAAATTTTAATTACGCCAGGGATTGCCATTTCTATAGTAAATTATTCAAAAATTGATTTTTTACTGTCGCAAATTTTAATTACGCCAGGGATTGCCTTTTCTATAGTAAATTATTCAAAAAATAATTGTTTAGTGTCGCAAATTATAATTACGCCAGGGATTGCCTTTTCTATAGTAAATTTTGCAAAAATTAATTTTTTACTGTCGCAAATTTTAATTACGCCAGGGATTGCCTTTTCTATAGTAAATTATTCAAAAAATAATTTTTTCTGTCGCAAATTATAATTACGCCAGGGATTGCCTTTTCTATAGTAAATTTTGTAAAAAATAATTTTTTACTGTCGCAAATTTTAAATACGCCAGGGATTGCCTTTTGTATAGTAAATTATTCAAAAAATAATTTATACTGTCGCAAATTATAATTACGCCAGGGATTGCCTTTTCTATAGTAAATTTTGCAAAAATTAATTTTTTACTGTCTCAAATTTTAAATACGCCAGGGATTGCCTTTTCTATAGTAAATTATTCAAAAAATAATTTTTTCTGTCGCAAATTATAATTACGCCAGGGATTGCCTTTTCTATAGTAAATTTTGCAAAAATTAATTTTTTACTGTCTCAAATTTTAAATACGCCAGGGATTGCCTTTTCTATAGTAAATTATTCAAAAAATAATTTTTTACTGTCGCAAATTTTAATTACGCCAGGGATTGCCTTTTCTATAGTAAATTATTCAAAAAATCATTTTTTACTGTCGCAAATTTTAATTACGCCAGGGATTGCCTTTTCTATAGTAAATTATTCAAAAATTCATTTTTTACTCTCGCAAATTTTAATTACGCCAGGGATTGCCTTTTCTATAGTAAATTATTCAAAAAATAATTGTTTAGTGTCGCAAATTATAATTACGCCAGGGATTGCCTTTTCTATAGTAAATTTGCAAAAATTAATTTTTTACTGTCGCAAATTTTAATTACGCCAGGGATTGCCTTTTCTATAGTAAATTATTCAAAAAATAATTTTTTCTGTCGCAAATTATAATTACGCCAGGGATTGCCTTTTCTATAGTAAATTTTGCAAAAATTAATTTTTTACTGTCTCAAATTTTAAATACGCCAGGGATTGCCTTTTTTATAGTAAATTATTCAAAAAATTATTTTATACTGTCGCAAATTATAATTACGTCAGGAATTGCCTTTTCTATAGTAAATTTTGCAAAAATTAATTTTTTACTGTCTCAAATTTTAAATACGCCAGGGATTGCCTTTTCTATAGTAAATTATTCAAAAAATAATTGTTTACTGTCGCAAATTTTAATTACGCCAGGGATTGCCTTTTCTATAGTAAATTTTGTAAAAAATAATTTTTTACTGTCGCAAATTTTAAATACGCCAGGGATTGCCTTTTGTATAGTAAATTATTCAAAAAATAATTTTATACTGTCGCAAATTATAATTACGCCAGGGATTGGCTTTTCTATAGTAAATTATTCAAAAAATAATTTTTAACTGTCGCAAATTTTAATTACGCCAGGGATTGCCTTTTCTATAGTAAATTATTCAAAAAATAATTTTTTACTGTCGCAAATTATAATTACGCCAGGGATTGCCTTTTCTATAGTAAATTATTCAAAAAATAATTTTTTACTGTCTCAAATTTTAATTACGCCAGGGATTGCCTTTTCTATAGTAATTTATTCAAAAATTCATTTTTTACTTTCGCAAGTTTTAATTACGCCAGGGATTGCCTTTTCTATAGTAAATTATTCAAAAAATAATTTTTTACTGTTGCAAATTTTAAATACGCCAGGGATTGCCTTTTCTATAGTAAATTATTCAAAAAATAATTTTTTACTGTCGCAAATTATAATTACGCCAGGGATTGCCTTTTCTATAGTAAATTTTGCAAAAAATAATTGTTTACTGTCGCAAATTTTAATTACGCCAGGGATTGCCTTTTCTATAGTAAATTATTCAAAAAATAATTATTTACTGTCGCAAATTTTAATTACGCCAGGGATTGCCTATTCTATAGTAAATTATTCAAAAAATAATTGTTTACTGTCGCAAATTTTAATTACGCCAGGGATTGCCTTTTCTATAGTAAATTTTGTAAAAAATAATTTTTTTCTGTCGCAAATTTTAAATACGCCAGGGATTGCCTTTTGTATAGTAAATTATTCAAAAAATAATTTTATACTGTCGAAAATTATAATTACGCCAGGGATTGCCTTTTCTATAGTAAATTATTCAAAAAATAATTTTTTACTGTCGCAAATTTTAATTACGCCAGGGATTGCCTTTTCTATAGTAAATTACTCAAAAAATAATTTTTTACTGTCGCAAATTTTAAATACGCCAGGGATTGCCTTTTCTATAGTAAATTATTCAAAAAATAATTTTTTACTGTCTCAAATTTTAATTACGCCAGGGATTGCCTTTTCTATAGTAAATTATTCAAAAACTAATTGTTTAGTGTCGCAAATTTTAATTACGCCAGGGATTGCCTTTTCTATAGTAAATTATTCAAAAAATAATTTTTTACTGTCTCAAATTTTAATTACGCCAGGGATTGCCTCTTCTATAGTAAATTATTCAAAAAATAATTGTTTAGTGTCGCAAATTTTAATTACGCCAGGGATTGCCTTTTCTATAGTAAATTATTCAAAAAATAATTTTTTACTGTCGCAAATTTTAATTACGCCAGGGATTGCCTTTTCTATAGTAAATTATTCAAAAAATAATTTTTTACTGTCTCAAATTTTAATTACGCCAGGGATTGCCTTTTCTATAGTAAATTTTGCAAAAATTAATTTTTTACTGTCGCAAATTTTAATTACGCCAGGGATTGCCTTTTCTATAGTAAATTATTCAAAAAATAATTTTTTCTGTCGTAAATTATAATTACGCCAGGGATTGCCTATTCTATAGTAAATTATTCAAAAAATAATTGTTTACTGTCGCAAATTTTAATTACGCCAGGGATTGCCTTTTCTATAGTAAATTTTGTAAAAAATAATTTTTTTCTGTCGCAAATTTTAAATACGCCAGGGATTGCCTTTTGTATAGTAAATTATTCAAAAAATAATTTTATACTGTCGAAATTATAATTACGCCAGGGATTGCCTTTTCTATAGTAAATTATTCAAAAAATAATTTTTTACTGTCGCAAATTTTAATTACGCCAGGGATTGCCTTTTCTATAGTAAATTACTCAAAAAATAATTTTTTACTGTCGCAAATTTTAAATACGCCAGGGATTGCCTTTTCTATAGTAAATTATTCAAAAAATAATTTTTTACTGTCTCAAATTTTAATTACGCCAGGGATTGCCTTTTCTATAGTAAATTATTCAAAAACTAATTGTTTAGTGTCGCAAATTTTAATTACGCCAGGGATTGCCTTTTCTATAGTAAATTATTCAAAAAATAATTTTTTACTGTCTCAAATTTTAATTACGCCAGGGATTGCCTCTTCTATAGTAAATTATTCAAAAAATAATTGTTTAGTGTCGCAAATTTTAATTACGCCAGGGATTGCCTTTTCTATAGTAAATTATTCAAAAAATAATTTTTTACTGTCGCAAATTTTAATTACGCCAGGGATTGCCTTTTCTATAGTAAATTATTCAAAAAATAATTTTTTACTGTCTCAAATTTTAATTACGCCAGGGATTGCCTTTTCTATAGTAAATTTTGCAAAAATTAATTTTTTACTGTCGCAAATTTTAATTACGCCAGGGATTGCCTTTTCTATAGTAAATTATTCAAAAAATAATTTTTTCTGTCGTAAATTATAATTACGCCAGGGATTGCCTTTTCTATAGTAAAATTTTCAAAATTAATTTTTTACTGTCTCAAATTTTAAATACGCCAGGGATTGCCTTTTCTATAGTAAATTATTCAAAAAATAATTTTTTACTGTCGCAAATTTTAATTACGCCAGGGATTGCCTTTTCTATAGTAAATTATTCAAAAAATCATTTTTTACTGTCGCAAATTTTCATTACGCCAGGGATTGCCTTTTCTATAGTAAGTTATTCAAAAATTCATTTTTTATTGTCGCAAATTTTAATTACGCCAGGGATTGCCTTTTCTATAGTAAATTATTCAAAAAATAATTGTTTAGTGTCGCAAATTATAATTACGCCAGGGATTGCCTTTTCTATAGTAAACTTTGCAAAAATTAATTTTTTACTGTCGCAAATTTTAATTACGCCAGGGATTGCCTGTTCTATAGTAAATTATTCAAAAAATATTTTTTTCTGTCGCAAATTATAATTACGCCAGGGATTGCCTTTTCTATAGTAAACTTTGCAAAAATTAATTTTTTACTGTCTCAAATTTTAAATACGCCAGGGATTGCCTTTTTTATAGTAAATTATTCAAAAAATAATTTTATAACTGTCGCAAATTATAATTACGCCAGGGATTGCCTTTTCTATAGTAAATTTTGCAAAAATTAATTTTTCACTGTCTCAAATTTTAAATACGCCAGGGATTGCCTTTTCTATAGTAAATTATTCAAAAAATAATTTTTTACTGTCGCAAATTTTAATTACGCCAGGGATTGCCTTTTCTATAGTAAATTATTCAAAAAATCATTTTTTACTGTCGCAAATTTTAATTACGCCAGGGATTGCCTTTTCTATAGTAAATTATTCAAAAATTCATTTTTTACTGTCGCAAATTATAATTACGCCAGGGATTGCCTTTTCTATAGTAAATTATTCAAAAATTCATTTTTTTACTGTCTCAAATTTTAATTACGCCAGGGATTGCCTTTTGTATAGTAAATTATTCAAAAAATAATTTTATACTTTCGCAAATTATAATTACGCCAGGGATTGCCTTTTCTATAGTAAATTATTCAAAAAATAATTGTTTAGTGTCGCAAATTTTAATTACGCCAGGGATTGCCTTTTCTATAGTAAATTATTCAAAAAATAATTTTTTACTGTCGCAAATTTTAATTACGCCAGGGATTGCCTTTTCTATAGTAAATTATTCAAAAAATAATTTTTTACTTTCGCAAATTATAATTACGCCAGGGATTGCCTTTTCTATAGTAAATTATTCAAAAAATAATTTTTTCTGTCACAAATTTTAATTACGCCAGGGATTGCCTTTTCTATAGTAAATTATTCAAAAAATAATTTTTTACTGTCGCACATTTTAAATACGCCAGGGATTGCCATTTCTATAGTAAATTTTGCAAAAAATAATTGTTTAGTGTCGCAAATTTTAATTACGCCAAGGATTGCCTTTTCTATAGTAAATTTTGCAAAAAATAATTGTTTACTGTCGCAAATTTTAATTACGCCAGGGATTGCCTTTTCTATAGTAAATTTTGCAAAAAATAATTGTTTACTGTCGCAAATTATAATTACGCCAGGGATTGCCTTTTCTATAGTAAATTATTCAAAAAATAATTTTTTACTGTTGCAAATTTTAAATACGCCAGGGATTGCCTTTTCTATAGTAAATTATTCAAAAAATAATTTTTTACTGTTGCAAATTTTAAATACGCCAGGGATTGCCTTTTCTATAGTAAATTATTCAAAAAATAATTCTTTACTGTCGCAAATTATAATTACGCCAGGGATTGCCTTTGCTATAGTAAATTATTCAAAAAAATAATTTTTTACTGTCGCAAATTTTAATTACGCCAGGGATTGCCTTTTCTATAGTAAATTATTCAAAAAATAATTGTTTACTGTCGCAAATTTTAATTACGCCAGGGATTGCCTTTTCTATAGTAAATTTTGCAAAAAAATAATTTTTTACTGTCGCAAATTTTAATTACGCCAGGGATTACCTTTTCTATAGTAAATTATTCAAAAATTCATTTTTTACTGTCGCAAATTTTAATTACGCCAGGGATTGCCTTTTCTATAGTAAATTATTCAAAAAATAATTTTATACTGTCGCAAATTTTAATTACGCCAGGGATTGCCTTTTCTATAGTAAATTTTGCAAAAAATAATTTTTTACTGTCTCAAATTTTAAATACGCCAGGGATTGCCTTTTCTATAGTAAATTTTGCAAAAAATAATTGTTTAGTGTCGCAAATTTTAATTACGCCAGGGATTGCCTTTTCTATAGTAAATTATACAAAAAATAATTTTATACTCTCGCAAGTTTTAATTACGCCAGGGATTGCCTTTTCTATAGTAAATTTTGCAAAAAATAATTTTTTACTGTCTCAAATTTTAATTACGCCAGGGATTGCCTTTTCTATAGTAAATTTTGCAAAAAATAATTTTTTACTGTCGCAAATTATAATTACGCCAGGGAGTGCCTTTTCTATAGTAAATTATTCAAAAAATAATTGTTTAGTGTCGCAAATTTTAATTACGCCAGGAATTGCCTTTTCTATAGTAAATTTTGCAAAAAATAATTTTTTACTGTCTCAAATTTTAATTACGCCAGGGATTGCCTTTTCTATAGTAAATTTTGCAAAAAATAATTTTTTACTGTCGCAAATTATAATTACGCCAGGGATTGCCTTTTCTATAGTATATTATTCAAAAAATAATGTTTTACTGTCGCAAATTATAATTACGCCAGGGATTGCCTTTTCTATAGTAAATTATTCAAAAAATAATTTTTTCTGTCACAAATTTTAATTACGCCAGGGATTGCCTTTTCTATAGTAAATTATTCAAAAAATAATTTTTTACTGTCTCAAATTTTAATTACGCCAGGGATTGCCTTTTCTATAGTAAATTATTCAAAAAATAATTGTTTAGTGTCGCAAATTTTAATTACGCCAGGGATTGCCTTTTCTATAGTAAATTTTGCAAAAAATAATTTTTTACTGTCGCAAATTATAATTACGCCAGGGATTGCCTTTTCTATAGTAAATTATTCAAAAAATAATTGTTTAGTGTCGCAAATTTTAATTACGCCAGGGATTGCCTTTTCTATAGTAAATTTTGCAAAAAATAATTTTTTATTGTCTCAAATTTTAATTACGCCAGGGATTGCCTTTTCTATAGTAAATTTTGCCAAAAATAATTTTTTACTGCCGCAAATTATAATTACGCCAGGGATTGCCTTTTCTATAGTATATTATTCAAAAAATAATTTTTTACTGTCGCAAATTATAATTACGCCAGGGATTGCCTTTTCTATAGTAAATTATTCAAAAAATAATTTTTTCTGTCACAAATTTTAATTACGCCAGGGATTGCCTTTTCTATAGTAAATTATTCAAAAAATAATTTTTTACTGTCTCAAATTTTAATTACTCCAGGGATTGCCTTTTCTATAGTAAATTATTCAAAAAATAATTTTTTACTGTCGCAAATTTTAAATACGCCAGGGATTGCCTTTTCTATAGTAAATTTTGCAAAAAATAATTGTTTAGTGTCACAAATTTTAATTACGCCAGGGATTGCTTTTTCTATAGTAAATTTTGCAAAAAATAATTGTTTACTGTCGCAAATTTTAATTACGCCAGGGATTGCCTTTTCTATAGTAAATTTTGCAAAAAATAATTGTTTACTGTCTCAAATTTTAATTACGCCAGGGATTGCCTTTTCTATAGTAAATTATTCAAAAATTAATTTTTTTCTGTCGCAAATTATAATTACGCCAGGGATTGCCTTTTCTATAGTAAATTATTCAAAAAATAATTTTTTACTGTCTCAAATTTTAATTACGCCAGGGATTGCCTTTTTTATAGTAAATTATTCAAAAAATAATTTTTTACTGTCGCAAGTTTTAATTACGCCAGGGATTGCCTTTTCTATAGTAAATTATTCAAAAAATAATTTTTTACTGTCGCAGATTTTAATTACGCCAGGGATTGCCTTTTCTATAGTAAATTATTCAAAAAATAATTTTTTAGTGTCGCAAATTTTAATTACGCCAGGGATTGCCTTTTCTATAGTAAACTTTGCAAAAAATAATTTTTTACTGTCGCAAATTTTAATTACGCCAGGGATTGCCTTTTCTATAGTAAATTATTCAAAAATTCATTTTTTACTGTCTCAAATTTTAATTACGCCAGGGATTGCCTTTTCTATAGTAAATTTTGCAAAAAATAATTTTTTACTGTCGCAAATTTTAATTACCCCAGGGATTGCCTTTTCTATAGTAAATTATTCAAAAAATAATAGTTTAGTGTCGCAAATTTTAATTACGCCAGGGATTGCCTTTTCTATAGTAAATTTTGCAAAAAATAATTTTTTACTGTCGCAAGTTTTAATTACGCCAGGGATTGCCTTTTCTATAGTAAATTTTACAAAAAATAATTTTTTACTGTCTCAAATTTTAATTACGCCAGGGATTGCCTTTTCTATAGTAAATTATTCAAAAAATAATTTTTTACTGTCGCAAATTTTAATTACGCCAGGGATTGCCTTTTGTATAGTAAATTATTCAAAAAATAATTTTATACTGTCGCAAATTATAATTACGCCAGGGATTGCCTTTTCTATAGTAAATTATTCAAAAACTAATTGTTTAGTGTCGCAAATTTTAATTACGCCAGGGATTGCCTGTTCTATAGTAAATTTTGCAAAAAATAATTTTTTACTGTCTCAAATTTTAATTACGCCAGGGATTGTCTTTTCTATAGTAAATTTTGCAAAAAATACTTTTTTACTGTCGCAAATTATAATTACGCCAGGGATTGCCTTTTCTATACTAATTATTCAAAAAATAATTGTTTAGTGTCGCAAATTTTAATTACGCCAGGGATTGCCTTTTCTATAGTAAATTTTCCAAAAAATAATTTTTTGCTGTCTCAAATTTTAATTACGCCAGGGATTGCCTTTTCTATAGTAAATTTTGCAAGAAATAATTTTTTACTGTCGCAAATTTTAATTACGCCAGGGATTGCCTTTTCTATAGTAAATTATTCAAAAAATAATTTTATACTGTCGCAAATTTTAATTACGCCAGGGATTGCCTTTTCTATAGTAAATTATTCAAAAATTCATTTTTTACTGTCGCAAATTTTAATTAAGCCAGGGATTGCCTTTTCTATAGCAAATTTTGCAAAAAATAATTTTTTACTGTCGCAAATTATAATTACGCCAGGGATTGCCTTTTCTATAGTAAATTTTGCAAAAAATAATTTTTTACTGTCGCAAATTATAATTACGCCAGGGATTGCCTTTTCTATAGTAAATTATTCAAAAAATAATTTTTTCTGTCACAAATTTTAATTACGCCAGGGATTGCCTTTTCTATAGTAAATTATTCAAAAAATAATTTTTTACTGTCTGAAATTTTAATTACGCCAGGGATTGCCTTTTCAATAGTAAAATATTCAAAAAATAATTTTTTACTGTCGCAAATTTTAATTACGCCAGGGATTGCCTTTTCTATAGTAAATTATTCAAAAAATAATTGTTTAGTGTCCCAAATTGTAATTACGCCAGGGATTGCCTTTTCTATAGTAAATTTTGCAAAAAATAATTTTATACTGTCGCAAATTATAATTACGCCAGGGATTGCCTTTTCTATAGTAAATTTTGCAAAAAATAATTTTTTACTGTCGCAAATTTTAATTACGCCAGGGATTGCCTTTTCTATAGTAAATTATTCAAAAAATAATTTTTTATTGTCTTAAATTTTAATTACGACAGGGATTGCCTTTTCTATAGTAAATTTTGCAAAAAATAATTTTATACTGTCGCAAATTATAATTTCGCCAGGGATTGCCTTTTCTATAGTAAATTTTGCAAAAAATAATTTTTTACTGTCGCAAATTATAATTACGCCAGGGATTGCCTTTTCTATAGTAAATTTTGCAAAAAATAATTGTTTACTGTCGCAAATTATAATTACGCCAGGGATTGCCTTTTCTATAGTAAATTATTCAAAAAATAATTTTTTACTGTTGCAAATTTTAAATACGCCAGGGATTGCCTTTTCTATAGTAAATTATTCAAAAAATAATTTTTTACTGTTGCAAATTTTAAATACGCCAGGGATTGCCTTTTCTATAGTAAATTATTCAAAAAATAATTCTTTACTGTCGCAAATTATAATTACGCCAGGGATTGCCTTTGCTATAGTAAATTATTCAAAAAAATAATTTTTTACTGTCGCAAATTTTAATTACGCCAGGGATTGCCTTTTCTATAGTAAATTATTCAAAAAATAATTGTTTACTGTCGCAAATTTTAATTACGCCAGGGATTGCCTTTTCTATAGTAAATTTTGCAAAAAAATAATTTTTACTGTCGCAAATTTTAATTACGCCAGGGATTACCTTTTCTATAGTAAATTATTCAAAAATTCATTTTTTACTGTCGCAAATTTTAATTACGCCAGGGATTGCCTTTTCTATAGTAAATTATTCAAAAAATAATTTTATACTGTCGCAAATTTTAATTACGCCAGGGATTGCCTTTTCTATAGTAAATTTTGCAAAAAATAATTTTTTACTGTCTCAAATTTTAAATACGCCAGGGATTGCCTTTTCTATAGTAAATTTTGCAAAAAATAATTGTTTAGTGTCGCAAATTTTAATTACGCCAGGGATTGCCTTTTCTATAGTAAATTATACAAAAAATAATTTTATACTCTCGCAAGTTTTAATTACGCCAGGGATTGCCTTTTCTATAGTAAATTTTGCAAAAAATAATTTTTTACTGTCTCAAATTTTAATTACGCCAGGGATTGCCTTTTCTATAGTAAATTTTGCAAAAAATAATTTTTTACTGTCGCAAATTATAATTACGCCAGGGAGTGCCTTTTCTATAGTAAATTATTCAAAAAATAATTGTTTAGTGTCGCAAATTTTAATTACGCCAGGAATTGCCTTTTCTATAGTAAATTTTGCAAAAAATAATTTTTTACTGTCTCAAATTTTAATTACGCCAGGGATTGCCTTTTCTATAGTAAATTTTGCAAAAAATAATTTTTTACTGTCGCAAATTATAATTACGCCAGGGATTGCCTTTTCTATAGTATATTATTCAAAAAATAATGTTTTACTGTCGCAAATTATAATTACGCCAGGGATTGCCTTTTCTATAGTAAATTATTCAAAAAATAATTTTTTCTGTCACAAATTTTAATTACGCCAGGGATTGCCTTTTCTATAGTAAATTATTCAAAAAATAATTTTTTACTGTCTCAAATTTTAATTACGCCAGGGATTGCCTTTTCTATAGTAAATTATTCAAAAAATAATTGTTTAGTGTCGCAAATTTTAATTACGCCAGGGATTGCCTTTTCTATAGTAAATTTTGCAAAAAATAATTTTTTACTGTCGCAAATTATAATTACGCCAGGGATTGCCTTTTCTATAGTAAATTATTCAAAAAATAATTGTTTAGTGTCGCAAATTTTAATTACGCCAGGGATTGCCTTTTCTATAGTAAATTTTGCAAAAAATAATTTTTTATTGTCTCAAATTTTAATTACGCCAGGGATTGCCTTTTCTATAGTAAATTTTGCCAAAAATAATTTTTTACTGCCGCAAATTATAATTACGCCAGGGATTGCCTTTTCTATAGTATATTATTCAAAAAATAATTTTTTACTGTCGCAAATTATAATTACGCCAGGGATTGCCTTTTCTATAGTAAATTATTCAAAAAATAATTTTTTCTGTCACAAATTTTAATTACGCCAGGGATTGCCTTTTCTATAGTAAATTATTCAAAAAATAATTTTTTACTGTCTCAAATTTTAATTACTCCAGGGATTGCCTTTTCTATAGTAAATTATTCAAAAAATAATTTTTTACTGTCGCAAATTTTAAATACGCCAGGGATTGCCTTTTCTATAGTAAATTTTGCAAAAAATAATTGTTTAGTGTCACAAATTTTAATTACGCCAGGGATTGCTTTTTCTATAGTAAATTTTGCAAAAAATAATTGTTTACTGTCGCAAATTTTAATTACGCCAGGGATTGCCTTTTCTATAGTAAATTTTGCAAAAAATAATTGTTTACTGTCTCAAATTTTAATTACGCCAGGGATTGCCTTTTCTATAGTAAATTATTCAAAAATTAATTTTTTTCTGTCGCAAATTATAATTACGCCAGGGATTGCCTTTTCTATAGTAAATTATTCAAAAAATAATTTTTTACTGTCTCAAATTTTAATTACGCCAGGGATTGCCTTTTTTATAGTAAATTATTCAAAAAATAATTTTTTACTGTCGCAAGTTTTAATTACGCCAGGGATTGCCTTTTCTATAGTAAATTATTCAAAAAATAATTTTTTACTGTCGCAGATTTTAATTACGCCAGGGATTGCCTTTTCTATAGTAAATTATTCAAAAAATAATTTTTTAGTGTCGCAAATTTTAATTACGCCAGGGATTGCCTTTTCTATAGTAAACTTTGCAAAAAATAATTTTTTACTGTCGCAAATTTTAATTACGCCAGGGATTGCCTTTTCTATAGTAAATTATTCAAAAATTCATTTTTTACTGTCTCAAATTTTAATTACGCCAGGGATTGCCTTTTCTATAGTAAATTTTGCAAAAAATAATTTTTTACTGTCGCAAATTTTAATTACCCCAGGGATTGCCTTTTCTATAGTAAATTATTCAAAAAATAATAGTTTAGTGTCGCAAATTTTAATTACGCCAGGGATTGCCTTTTCTATAGTAAATTTTGCAAAAAATAATTTTTTACTGTCGCAAGTTTTAATTACGCCAGGGATTGCCTTTTCTATAGTAAATTTTACAAAAAATAATTTTTTACTGTCTCAAATTTTAATTACGCCAGGGATTGCCTTTTCTATAGTAAATTATTCAAAAAATAATTTTTTACTGTCGCAAATTTTAATTACGCCAGGGATTGCCTTTTGTATAGTAAATTATTCAAAAAATAATTTTATACTGTCGCAAATTATAATTACGCCAGGGATTGCCTTTTCTATAGTAAATTATTCAAAAACTAATTGTTTAGTGTCGCAAATTTTAATTACGCCAGGGATTGCCTGTTCTATAGTAAATTTTGCAAAAAATAATTTTTTACTGTCTCAAATTTTAATTACGCCAGGGATTGTCTTTTCTATAGTAAATTTTGCAAAAAATACTTTTTTACTGTCGCAAATTATAATTACGCCAGGGATTGCCTTTTCTATACTAATTATTCAAAAAATAATTGTTTAGTGTCGCAAATTTTAATTACGCCAGGGATTGCCTTTTCTATAGTAAATTTTCCAAAAAATAATTTTTTGCTGTCTCAAATTTTAATTACGCCAGGGATTGCCTTTTCTATAGTAAATTTTGCAAGAAATAATTTTTTACTGTCGCAAATTTTAATTACGCCAGGGATTGCCTTTTCTATAGTAAATTATTCAAAAAATAATTTTATACTGTCGCAAATTTTAATTACGCCAGGGATTGCCTTTTCTATAGTAAGTAAATTATTCAAAAATTCATTTTTTACAGTCGCAAATTTTAATTAAGCCAGGGATTGCCTTTTCTATAGTAAATTTTGCAAAAAATAATTTTTTACTGTCGCAAATTATAATTACGTCAGGGATTGCCTTTTTCTATAGTAAATTTTGCAAAAAATAATTTTTTACTGTCGCAAATTATAATTACGCCAGGGATTGCCTTTTCTATAGTAAATTATTCAAAAAATATTTTTTTCTGTCACAAATTTTAATTACGCCAGGGATTGCCTTTTCTATAGTAAATTTTGCAAAAATTAATTTTTTACTGTCGCAAATTTTAATTACGCCAGGGATTGCCTTTTCTATAGTAAATTATTCAAAAAATAATTTTTTCTGTCGCAAATTATAATTACGCCAGGATTGCCTTTTCTATAGTAAATTATTCAAAAAATAATTTTTTTCTGTCACAAATTTTAATTACGCCAGGGATTGCCTTTTCTATAGTAAGTTATTCAAAGAATAATTTTTTACTGTCTCAAATTTTAATTACGCCAGGGATTGCCTTTTCTATAGTAAATTATTCAAAAAATAATTTTTTACTGTCGCAAATTTTAAATACGCCAGGGATTGACTTTTCTATAGCAAATTTTGCAAAAAATAATTGTTTAGTGTCACAAATTTTAATTACGCCAAGGGATTGCTTTTTCTATAGTAAATTTTGCAAAAAATAATTGTTTACTGTCGCAAGTTTTAATTACGCCGGGGATTGCCTTTTCTATAGTAAATTTTGCAAAAAATAATTGTTTACTGTCTCAAATTTTAATTACGCCAGGGATTGCCTTTTCTATAGTAAATTATTCAAAAATTAATTTTTTTCTGTCGCAAATTATAATTACGCCAGGGATTGCCTTTTCTATAGTAAATTATTCAAAAAATTATTTTTTACTGTCTCAAATTTTAATTACGCCAGGGATTGCCATTTCTATAGTAAATTATTCAAAAAAATAATTTTTTTAACTGTCGCAAGTTTTAATTACGCAGGGATTGCCTTTTCTATAGTAAATTATTCAAAAAATAATTTTTTTACTGTCGCAGATTTTAATTACGCCAGGGATTGCCTCTTCTATAGTAAATTATTCAAAAAATAATTTTTTAGTGTCGCAAATTTTAATTACGCCAGGGATTGCCTTTTCTATAGTAAATTTTGCAAAAAATAATTGTTTAGTGTCGCAAATTTTAATTACGCCAGGGATTGCCTTTTTCTATAGTAAATTATTCAGAAAATAATTTTTTACTGTCTCAAATTTTAATTACGCCAGGGATTGCCTTTTCTATAGTAAATTTTGCAAAAAATAATTTTATACTGTCGCAAATTATAATTACGCCAGGGATTGCCTTTCTATAGTAAATTATTCAAAAAATCATTTTTTACTGCCGCAAATTTTAATTACGCCAGGGATTGCCTTTTCTATAGTAAATTATTCAAAAAATAATTTTTTACTGTTGCAAATTTTAAATACGCCAGGGATTGCCTTTTCTATAGTAAATTTTGCAAAAAATAATTGTTTAGTGTCGCAAATTTTAATTACGCAGGGATTGCCTTTTCTATAGTAAATTATTCAAAAAATAAATTTTTACTGTCTCAAATTTTAATTACGCCAGGGATTGCCTTTTCTATAGTAAATTTTGCAAAAATAATTTTATACTGTCGCAAATTATAATTACGCCAGGGATTGCCTTTTCTATAGTAAATTTTGCAAAAAATAATTTTTTTACTGTCGCAAATTTTAATTATGCCAGGGATTGCCTTTTCTATAGTAAATTTTGCAAAAAAATAATTTTTTACTGTCGCAAATTTTAATTACGCCAGGGATTGCCTTTTCTATAGTAAATTATTCAAAAAATAATTTTTTACTGTCGCAAATTTTAATTACGCCAGGGATTGTCTTTTCTATAGTAAATTATTCAAAAAATAATTTTTTACTGTTGCAAATTTTAAATACGCCAGGGATTGCCTTTTCTATAGTAAATTTTGCAAAAAATAATTTTTTACTGTCGCAAATTTTAATTACGCCAGGGATTGCCTTTTCTATAGTAAATTATTCAAAAATTCATTTTTACTGTCGCAAATTAAAATTACGCCAGGGATTGCCTTTTCTATAGTAAATTATTCAAAAAATAATTTTTTACTGTCGCAAATTTTAATTACGCCAGGGATTGCCTTTTCTATAGTAAATTAATCAAAAAATAATTTTTTACTGTTGCAAATTTTAAATACGCCAGGGATTGCCTTTTCTATAGTAAATTTTGCAAAAAATAATTTTTTACTGTCGCAAATTTTAATTACGCCAGGGATTGCCTTTTCTATAGTAAATTTTGCAAAAAATTATTTTTTACTGTCGCAAATTTTAAATACGCCAGGGATTGCCTTTTGTATAGTAAATTTTGCAAAAAATAATTGTTTAGTGTCGCAAATTTTAATTACGCCAGGGATTGCCTTTTCTATAGTAAATTATTCAAAAAATAATTTTTTACTGTCTCAAATTTTAATTACGCCAGGGATTGCCTTTTCTATAGTAAATTTTGCAAAAAATAATTTTATACTGTCGCAAATTATAATTACGCCAGCGATTGCCTTTTCTATAGTAAAATTTGCAAAAAATAATTTTTTACTGTCGCAAATTTTAATTACGCCAGGGATTGCCTTTTCTATAGAAAATTATTCAAAAAATAATTTTTTACTGTCGCAAATTTTAATTACGCCAGGGATTGCCTTTTCTATAGTAAATTATTCAAAAATTCATTTTTTACTGTCGCAAATTATAATTACGCCAGGGATTGCCCTTTTCTATAGTAAATTATTCAAAAAATAATTTTTTACTGTCGCAAATTTTAAATACGCCAGGAATTGCCTTTTCTATAGTAAATTTTGCAAAAAAATAATTTTTTTACTGTCGCAAATTTTAATTACGCCAGAGATTGCCTTTTCTATAGTAAATTATTCAAAAAATAATTTTTTACTGTCGCAAATTTTAATTACGCCAGGGATTGCCTTTTGTATAGTAAATTATTCAAAAAATAATTTTATACTGTCGCAAATTATAATTACGCCAGGGATTGCCTTTTCTATAGTAAATTATTCAAAAAATAATTTTTTACTGTTGGAAATTTTAATTACGCCAGGGATTGCCTTTTCTATAGTAAAATATTCAAAAAATCATTTTTTACTGTCGCAAATTTTAATTACGCCAGGGATTGCCTTTTCTATAGTAAATTATTCAAAAAATAATTTTTTACTGTTGCAAATTTTAAATACGCCAGGGATTGCCTTTTCTATAGTAAATTTTGCAAAAAATAATTGTTTAGTGTCGCAAATTTTAATTACGCCAGGGATTGCCTTTTCTATAGTAAATTATTCAGAAAATAATTTTTTACTGTCTCAAATTTTAATTACGCCAGGGATTGCCTTTTCTATAGTAAATTTTGCAAAAAATAATTTTATACTGTCGCAAATTATAATTACGCCAGGGATTGCCTTTTCTATAGTAAATTATTCAAAAAAATCCTTTTTTACTGCCGCAAATTTTAATTACGCCAGGGATTGCCTTTTCTATAGTAAATTATTCAAAAAATAATTTTTTACTGTTGCAAATTTTAAATACGCCAGGGATTGCCTTTTCTATAGTAAATTTTGCAAAAAATAATTGTTTTGTGTCGCAAATTTTAATTACGCCAGGGATTGCCTTTTCTATAGTAAATTATTCAAAAAAATAATTTTTTACTGTCTCAAATTTTAATTACGCCAGGGATTGCCCTTTTCTATAGTAAATTTTGCAAAAAATAATTTTATACTGTCGCAAATTATAATTACGCCAGGGATTGCCTTTTCTATAGTAAATTTTGCAAAAAATAATTTTTTACTGTCGCAAATTTTAATTATGCCAGGGATTGCCTTTTCTATAGTAAATTTTGCAAAAAATAATTTTTTACTGTCGCAAATTTTAATTACGCCAGGGATTGCCTTTTCTATAGTAAATTATTCAAAAAATAATTTTTACTGTCGCAAATTTTAATTACGCCAGGGATTGCCTTTTCTATAGTAAATTATTCAAAAAAATAATTTTTTACTGTTGCAAATTTTAATACGCCAGGGATTGCCTTTTCTATAGTAAATTTTGCAAAAAATAATTTTTTACTGTCGCAAATTTTAATTACGCCAGGGATTGCCTTTTCTATAGTAAATTATTCAAAAATTCATTTTTTACTGTCGCAAATTATAATTACGCCAGGGATTGCCTTTTCTATAGTAAATTATTCAAAAAATAATTTTTTACTGTCGCAAATTTTAATTACGCCAGGGATTGCCTTTTCTATAGTAAATTATTCAAAAAATAATTTTTTACTGTTGCAAATTTTAAATTCGCCAGGGATTGCCTTTTCTATAATAAATTTTGCAAAAAATAATTTTTTACTGTCGCAAATTTTAATTACGCCAGGGATTGCCTTTTCTATAGTAAATTTTGCAAAAAATTATTTTTTTACTGTCGCAAATTTTAAATACGCCAGGGATTGCCTTTTGTATAGTAAATTTTGCAAAAAATAATTGTTTAGTGTCGCAAATTTTAATTACGCCAGGGATTGCCTTTTCTATAGTAAATTATTCAAAAATAATTTTTTACTGTCTCAAATTTTAATTACGCCAGGGATTGCCTTTTCTATAGTAAATTTTGCAAAAAATAATTTTATACTGTCGCAAATTATAATTACGCCAGGGATTGCCTTTTCTATAGTAAAATTTGCAAAAAAATAATTTTTTACTGTCGCAAATTTTAATTACGCCAGGATTGCCTTTTCTATAGTAAATTTTGCAAAAAATAATTTTTTACTGTCGCAAATTTTAATTACGCCAGGGATTGCCTCTTCTATAGTAAATTATTCAAAAAATAATTTTTTACTGTCGCAAATTTTAATTACGCCAGGATTGCCTTTTCTATAGTAAATTATTCAAAAAATAATTTTTTACTGTTGCAAATTTTAAATACGCCAGGGATTGCCTTTTCTATAGTTAAATTTTGCAAAAAATAATTTTTTACTGTCGCAAATTTTAATTACGCCAGGGATTGCCTTTTCTATAGTAAATTATTCAAAAATTCATTTTTTACTGTCGCAAATTATAATTACGCCAGGATTGCCTTTTCTATAGTAAATTATTCAAAAAATAATTTTTTACTGTCGCAAATTTTAATTACGCCAGAGATTGCCTTTTCTATAGTAAATTATTCAAAAAAATAATTTTTTACTGTTGCAAATTTTAAATACGCCAGGGATTGCCTTTTCTATAGTAAATTTTGCAAAAAATAAATTTTTACTGTCGCAAATTTTAATTACGCCAGTGATTGCCTTTTCTATAGTAAATTTTGCAAAAATAATTTTTTACTGTCGCAAATTTTAAATACGCCAGGGATTGCCTTTTGTATAGTAAATTTTGCAAAAAATAATTGTTTCGTCTCGCAAATTTTAATTACGCCAGGGACTGCCTTTTCTATAGTAAATTATTCATAAAATAATTTTTTACTGTCTCAAATTTTAATGACGCCAGTGATTGCCTTTTCTATAGTAAATTTTGCAAAAAATAATTTTATACTGTCGCAAATTATAATTACGCCAGGGATTGCCTTTTCTATAGTAAATTTTGCAAAAAATAATTTTTTACTGTCGCAAATTTTAATTACGCCAGGGAATGCCTTTTCTATAGTAAATTTTGCAAAAAATAATTTTTTACTGTCGCAAATTTTAATTACGCAGGGATTGCCTTTTCTATAGTAAATTATTCAAAAAATAATTTTTTACTGTCGCAAATTTTAATTACGCCAGGGATTGCCTTTTCTATAGTAAATTTTGCAAAAAATAATTTTTTACTGTCGCAAATTTTAATTACCCCAGGGATTGCCTTTTCTATAGTAAATTATTCAAAAAATAATTGTTTAGTGTCGCAAATTTTTAATTACGCCAGGGATTGCCTTTTCTATAGTAAATTTTGCAAAAATAATTTTTTACTGTCGCAAGTTTTAATTACGCCAGGGATTGACTTTTCTATAGTAAATTTTGCAAAAATAATTTTTTACTGTCTCAAATTTTAATTACGCCAGGGATTGCCTTTTCTATAGTAAATTATTCAAAAAAATAATTTTTTACTGTCGCAAATTTTAATTACGCCAGGGATTGCCTTTTGTATAGTAAATTATTCAAAAAATAATTTTATACTGTCGCAAATTATAATTACGCCAGGGATTGCCTTTTCTATAGTAAATTATTCAAAAACTAATTGTTTAGTGTCGCAAATTTTAATTACGCCAGGGATTGCCTTTTCTATAGTAAATTTTGCAAAAAAATAATTTTTTACTGTCTCAAATTTTAATTACGCCAGGGATTGCCTTTTCTATAGTAAATTTTGCAAAAAATACTTTTTTACTGTCGCAAATTATAATTACGCCAGGGATTGCCTTTTCTATAGTAAATTATTCAAAAAATAATTGTTTAGTGTCGCAAATTTTAATTACGCCAGGATTGCCTTTTCTATAGTAAATTTTGCAAAAAATAATTTTTTACTCTCTCAAATTTTAATTACGCCAGGGATTGCCTTTTCTATAGTAAATTTAGCAAGAAATAATTTTTTACTGTCGCAAATTTTAATTACGCCAGGGATTGCCTTTTCTATAGTAAATTATTCAAAAAATAATTTTATACTGTCGCAAATTTTAATTACGCCAGGGATTGCCTTTTCTATAGTAAATTATTCAAAAATTCATTTTTTACTGTCGCAAATTTTAATTAAGCCAGGGATTGCTTTTCTATAGTAAATTTTGCAAAAAATAATTTTTTACTGTCGCAAATTATAATTACGCCAGGGATTGCCTTTTCTATAGTAAATTTTGCAAAAAATAATTTTTTACTGTCGCAAATTATAATTACGCCAGGGATTGCCTTTTCTATAGTAAATTATTCAAAAAATAATTTTTTCTGTCACAAATTTTAATTACGACAGGGATTGCCTTTTCTATAGTAAATTATTCAAAAAATAATTTTTTACTGTCTCAAATTTTAATTACGCCAGGGATTGCCTTTTCAGTAGTAAATTATTCAAAAAATAATTTTTTACTGTCGCAAATTTTAATTACGCCAGGGATTGCCTTTTCTATAGTAAATTATTCAAAAAATAATTGTTTAGTGTCGCAAATTTTAATTACGCCAGGGATTGCCTTTTCTATAGTAAATTTTGCAAAAAATAATTTTATATTGTCGCAAATTATAATTACGCCAGGGATTGCCTTTTCTATAGTAAATTTTGCAAAAAATAATTTTTTACTGTCGCAAATTTTAATTACGCCAGGGATTGCCTTTTCTATAGTAAATTATTCAAAAAATAATTTTTTATTGGCTCAAATTTTAATTACACCAGGGATTGCCTTTTCTATAGTAAATTTTGCAAAAAATAATTTTATACTGTCGCAAATTATAATTACGCCAGGGATTGCCTTTTCTATAGTAAATTTTGCAAAAAATAATTTTTTACTGTCGCAAATTTTAATTACGCCATGGATTGCCTTTTCTATAGTAAATTATTCAAAAAATAATTTTTTACTGTCGCAAATTTTAATTACGCCAGGGATTGACTTTTCTTTAGTAAATTATTCAAAAAATAATTTTTTACTGTCGCAAATTTTAAATACGCCAGGGATTGCCTTTTCTATAGTAAATTTTGCAAAAAATAATTTTTTACTGTCGCAAATTTTAATTACGCCAGGGATTGCCTTTTCTATAGTAAATTATTCAAAAAATATTTTTTTACTGTCGCAAATTTTAATTACGCCAGGGATTGCCTTTTCTATAGTAAATTATTCAAAAAACAATTTTATACTGTCGCAAATTATAATTACGCCAGGGATTGCCTTTTCTATAGTAAATTATTCAAAAAATAATTTTTTACTGTTGCAAATTTTAATTACGCCAGGGATTAACTTTTCTATAGTAAAATATTCAAAAAATCATTTTTTACTGTCGCAAATTTTAATTACGCCAGGGATTGCCTTTTCTATAGTAAATTATTCAAAAAATAATTTTTTACTGTTGCAAATTTTAAATACGCCAGGGATTGCCTTTTCTATAGTAAATTTTGCAAAAAATAATTGTTTAGTGTCGCAAATTTTAATTACGCCAGGGATTGCCTTTTCTATAGTAAATTATTCAGAAAATTATTTTTTACTGTCTCAAATTTTAATTACGCCAGGGATTGCCTTTTCTATAGTAAATTTTGCAAAAAATAATTTTATACTGTCGCAAATTATAATTACGCCAGGGATTGCCTTTTCTATAGTAAATTATTCAAAAAATCATTTTTTACTGTCGCAAATTTTAATTACGCCAGGGATTGCCTTTTCTATAATAAATTATTCAAAAAATAATTTTTTACTGTTGCAAATTTTAAATACGCCAGGGATTGCCTTTTCTATAGTAAATTTTGCAAAAAATAATTGTTTAGTGTCGCAAATTTTAAATACGCCAGGGATTGCCTTTTCTATAGTAAATTTTGCAAAAAATAATTTTTTACTGTCGCAAATTTTAATTACGCCAGGGATTGCCTTTTCTATAGTAAATTATTCAAAAATTCATTTTTTACTGTCGCAAATTATAATTACGCCAGGGATTGCCTTTTCTATAGTAAATTATTCAAAAAATAATTTTTTACTGTCGCAAATTTTAATTACGCCAGGGATTGCCTTTTCTATAGTAAATTATTCAAAAAATAATTTTTTACTGCTGCCAATTTTAAATACGCCAGGGATTGCCTTTTCTATAGTAAATTTTGCAAAAAATAATTTTTTACTGTCGCAAATTTTAATTACGCCAGGGATTGCCTTTTCTATAGTAAATTTTGCAAAAAATTATTTTTTACTGTCGCAAATTTTAAATACGCCAGGGATTGCCTTTTGTATAGTAAATTTTGCAAAAAATAATTGTTTAGTGTCGCAAATTTTAATTACGCCAGGGATTGCCTTTTCTATAGTAAATTATTCAAAAAATAATTTTTTACTGTCTCAAATTTTAATTACGCCAGGGATTGCCTTTTCTATAGTAAATTTTGCAAAAAATAATTTTATACTGTCGCAAATTATAATTACGCCAGGGATTGCCTTTTCTATAGTAAAATTTGCAAAAAATAATTTTTTACTGTCGCAAATTTTAATTACGCCAGGGATTGCCTTTTCTATAGTAAATTTTGCAAAAAATAATTTTTTACTGTCGCAAATTTTAATTACGCCAGGGATTGCCTTTTCTATAGTAAATTATTCAAAAAATAATTTTTTACTGTCGCAAATTTTAATTACGCCAGGGATTGCCTTTTCTATAGTAAATTATTCAAAAAATAATTTTTTACTGTTGCAAATTTTAAAAACGCCAGGGATTGCCTTTTCTATAGTAAATTTTGCAAAAAATAATTTTTTACTGTCGCAAATTTTAATTACGCCAGGGATTGCCTTTTCTATAGTAAATTTTGCAAAAAATAATTTTTTACTGTCGCAAATTTTAAATACGCCAGGGATTGCCTTTTGTATAGTAAATTTTGCAAAAAATAATTGTTTAGTGTCGCAAATTTTAATTACGCCAGGGATTGCCTTTTCTATAGTAAATTATTAAAAAAATAATTTTTTACTGTCTCAAATTTTAATGACGCCAGGGATTGCCTTTTCTATAGTAAATTATGCAAAAAATAATTCTATACTGTCGCAAATTATAATTACGCCAGGGATTGCCTTTTCTATTATAAAATTTTGCAAAAAATAATTTTTTACTGTCGCAAATTTTAATTACGCCAGGGAATGCCTTTTCTATAGTAAATTTTGCAAAAAATAATTTTTTACCGTCGCAAATTTTAATTACGCCAGGGATTGCCTTTTCTATAGTAAATTATTCAAAAAATAATTTTTTACTGTCGCAAATTTTAATTACGCCAGGGATTGCCTTTTCTATAGTAAATTATTCAAAAAATAATTTTTTACTGTTGCAAATTTTAAATACGCCAGGGATTGCCTTTTCTATAGTAAATTTTGCAAAAAATAATTGTTTAGTGTCTCAAATTTTAAATACGCCAGGGATTGCCTTTTCTATAGTAAATTTTGCAAAAAATAATTTTTTACTGTTGCAAATTTTAATTACGCCAGGGATTGCCTTTTCTATAGTAAATTTTGCAAAAAATAATTTTTTACTGTCGCAAATTTTAAATACGCCAGGGATTGCCTTTTGTATAGTAAATTTTGCAAAAAATAATTTTTTACTGTCGCAAATTTTAAATACGCCAGGGATTGCCTTTTGTATAGTAAATTTTGCAAAAAATAATTCTTTAGTGTCGCAAATTTTAATTACGCCAGGGATTGCCTTTTCTATAGTAAATTTTGCAAAAAATAATTTTTTACTGTCGCAAATTTTAAATACGCCAGGGATTGCCTTTTGTATAGTAAATTTTGCAAAAAATAATTCTTTAGTGTCGCAAATTTTAATTACGCGAGGGATTGCCTTTTCTATAGTAAATTATTCAAAACATAATTTTTTACTGTCTCAAATTTTAATTACGCCAGGGATTGCCTTTTCTATAGTAAATTTTGCAAAAAATAATTTTTTACTGTCGCAAATTTTAATTACGCCAAGGATTGCCTTTTCTATAGTAAATTATTCAAAAAATAATTTTTTACTGTCGCAAATTTTAATTACGCCAGGGATTGCCTTTTCTATAGTAAAATTTGCAAAAAATAATTTTTTACTGTCGCAAATTTTAATTACGCCAGGGATTGCCTTTTCTATAGTAAATTTTGCAAAAAATAATTTTTTACTGTCGCAAATTTTAATTACGCCAGGGATTGCCTTTTCTATAGTAAATTATTCAAAAAATAATTTTTTACTGTCGCAAATTTTAATTACGCCAGGGATTGCCTTTTCTATAGTAAATTATTCAAAAAATAATTTTTTACTGTTGCAAATTTTAAATACGCCAGGGATTGCCTCTTCTATAGTAAATTTTGCAAAAAATAATTTTTTACTGTCGCAAATTTTAACTACGCCAGGGATTGCCTTTTCTATAGTAAATTATTCAAAAATTCATTTTTTACTGTCGCAAATTATAATTACGCCAGGGATTGCCTTTTCTATAGTAAATTATTCAAAAAATAATTTTTTACTGTCGCAAATTTTAATTACGCCAGGGATTGCCTTTTCTATAGTAAATTATTCAAAAAATAATTTTTTACTGTTGCAAATTTTAAATACGCCAGGGATTGCCTTTTCTATAGTAAATTTTGCAAAAAATAATTTTTTACTGTCGCAAATTTTAATTACGCCAGGGATTGCCTTTTCTATAGTAAATTTTGCAAAAAATAATTTTTTACTGTCGCAAATTTTAAATACGCCAGGGATTGCCTTTTGTATAGTAAATTTTGCAAAAAATAATTGTTTAGTGTCGCAAATTTTAATTACGCCAGGGATTGCCTTTTCTATAGTAAATTATTAAAAAAATAATTTTTTACTGTCTCAAATTTTAATGACGCCAGGGATTGCCATTTCTATAGTAAATTATGCAAAAAATAATTCTATACTGTCGCAAATTATAATTACGCCAGGGATTGCCTTTTCTATTATAAAATTTTGCAAAAAATAATTTTTTACTGTCGCAAATTTTAATTACGCCAGGGAATGCCTTTTCTATAGTAAATTTTGCAAAAAATAATTTTTTACTGTCGCAAATTTTAATTACGCCAGGGATTGCCTTTTCTATAGTAAATTATTCAAAAAATAATTTTTTACTGTCGCAAATTTTAATTACGCCAGGGATTGCCTTTTCTATAGTAAATTATTCAAAAAATAATTTTTTACTGTTGCAAATTTTAAATACGCCAGGGATTGCCTTTTCTATAGTAAATTTTGCAAAAAAATAATTTTTTACTGTCGCAAATTTTAATTACGCCAGGGATTGCCTTTTCTATAGTAAATTTTGCAAAAAATAATTTTTTACTGTCGCAAATTTTAAATACGCCAGGGATTGCCTTTTGTATAGTAAATTTTGCAAAAAATAATTCTTTAGTGTCGCAAATTTTAATTACGCGAGGGATTGCCTTTTCTATAGTAAATTATTCAAAACATAATTTTTTACTGTCTCAAATTTTAATTACGCCAGGGACTGCCTTTTCTATAGTAAATTTTGCAAAAAATAATTTTTTACTGTTGCAAACTTTAAATACGCCAGGGATTGCCTTTTCTATAGTAAATTATTCAAAAAATAATTTTTTACTGTCTCAAATTTTAATTACGCCAGGGATTGCCTTTTCTATAGTAAATTTTGCAAAAAATAATTGTTTAGTGTCTCACATTTTAAATACGCCAGGGATTGCCTTTTCTATAGTAAATTTTGCAAAAAATAATTTTTTTCTGTCGCAAATTTTAATTAGGCCAGGGATTGCCTTTTCTATAGTAAATTATTCAAAAAATAATTTTTTTCTGTCGCAAATTTTAATTACGCCAGAGATTGCCTTTTCTATAGTAAATTATTCAAAAAATAATTTTTTACTCTCTCAAATTTTAATTACGCCAGGCATTGCCTTTTCTATAGTAAATTATTCAAAAAATAATTTTTTACTGTCGCAAATTTTAATTACGCCAGGGATTGCCTTTTCTATAGTAAATTATTCAAAAAATAATTTTTTACTGTCTCAAATTTTAAGTACGCCACGGATTGCCTTTTCTATAGTAAATTTTGCAAAAAATAATTTTTTACTGTCTCAAATTTTAATTACGCCAGGGATTGCCTTTTCTATAGTAAATTATTCAAAAAATAATTTTTTACTGTCGCAAATTTTAATTACGCCAGGGATTGCCTTTTCTATAGTAAATTTTGCAAAAAATAATTTTTTACTTTCGCAAATTTTAATTACGCCAGGGATTGCCTTTTCTATAGTAAATTATTCTAAAAATAATTTTTTACTGTTGCAAATTTTAAATACGCCAGGGATTGCCTTTTCTATAGTAAATCTTGAAAAAAAATAATTTTTTACTGTCGCAAATTTTAATTACGCCAGGGATTGCCTTTTCTATAGTAAATTATTCAAAAAATAATTTTTTCTGTCGCAAATTTTAATTGCGCCAGGGATTGCCTTTCCTATAGTAAATTATTCAAACAATAATTTTTTACTGTCGCAAATTTTAATTGCGCCAGGGATTGCCTTTTCTATAGTAAATTTTTCAAAAATTAAATTTTTACTGTCGCAAATTTTAAATCCGCCAGGGATTGCCTTTTCTACAGTAAATTTTTCAAAAATTAATTTTTTACTGTCGCAAATTATAAATCCGCCAGGGATTGCCTTTTCTATGTTAAATTTTTCAAAATTTAATTTTATACTGTCGCAAATTTTAACTGCGCCAGGGATTGCCTTTTCTATAGTAAATTTTTCAAAATTTAATTTTATACTGTCGCAAATTTTAACTGCGCCAGGGATTGCCTTTTCTATAGTAAAATTTTCAAAAAATAATTTTCTACTGTCGCAAATTTTAATTGCGCCAGGGATTGCCCTTTCTATAGTAAATTTTTCAAAAATTAATTTTTTACTGTCGCAAATTTTAAATCCGCCAGGGATTGCCTTTTCTATAGTAAATTGTTCAAAAAATAATTTTTTACTGTCGCAAATTTTAATTGCGCCAGGGATTGCCTTTTCTATAGTAAAATTTTCAAAAAATTATTTTCTACTGTCGCAAATTTTAATTGCGCCAGGGATTGCCTTTTCTATAGTAAATTTTTCAAAAAATAATTTTCTACTGTCGCAAATTTTAATTGCGCCAGGGATTGCCTTTTCTATAGTAAATTGTTCAAAAAATAATTTTTTACTGTCGCAAATTTTAATTGCGCCAGGGATTGCCTTTTCTATAGTAAAATTTTCAAAAAATTATTTTCTACTGTCGCAAATTTTAATTGCGCCAGGGATTGCCCTTTCTATAGTAAATTTTTCAATAATTAATTTTTTACTGTCGCAAATTTTAAATCCGCCAGGGATTGCCTTTTCTATAGTAAATTATTCAAAAACTAATTTTTTACTGTCGCAAATTTTAATTGCGCCAGGGATTGCCTTTTCTATAGTAAAATTTTCAAAAAATAATTTTCTACTGTCGCAAATTTTAATTGCGCCAGGGATTGCCTTTTCTATAGTAAATTTTTCAAAAAATAATTTTCTACTGTCGCAAATTTTAATTGCGCCAGGGATTGCCTTTTCTATAGTAAATTTTCAAAAACTAATTTTTTACTGTCGCAAGTTTTAATTACGCCAGGGATTGCCTTTTCTATAGTAAATTTTTCAAAAATTAATTTTTTACTGTCGCAAATTTTAAATATGCCAGCGATTGTCTTTTTTATAGTAAATTTTTCAAAAATAATTTTTTACTGTCGCAAATTTTAAATGCGCCAGGGATTGCCTTTTCTATAGTAAATTTTTCAAAAATTAATTTTTTACTGTCGCAAATTTTAAATCCGCCAGGGATTGCCTTTTCTATAGTAAATTATTCAAAAAATAATTTGTTACTGTCGCAAATTTTAATTGCGCCAGGGATTGCCTTTTCTATAGTAAAATTTTCAAAAAATAATTTTCTACTGTCGCAAATTTTAATTACGCCAGGGATTGCCTTTTCTATAGTAAATTATTCAAAAAATAATTGTTTACTGTCTCAAATTTTAATTACGCCAGGGATTGCCTTTTCTATAGTAAATTTTGCAAAAAATAATTTTTTTCTGTTGCAAATTTTAATTAGGCCAGGGATTGCCTTTTCTATAGTAAATTATTCAAAAAATAATTTTTTACTGTCTCAAATTTTAATTACGCCAGGGATTGCCTTTTCTATAGTAAATTATTCAAAAAATAATTTTTTACTGTCTCAAATTTTAATTACGCCAGGGATTGCCTTTTCTATAGTAAATTATTCAAAAAATAATTTTTTACTGTCTCAAATTTTAATTACGCCAGGGATTGCCTTTTCTATAGTAAATTTTGCAAAAAATAATTTTTTACTGTTGCAAATTTTAAATACGCCAGGGATTGCCTTTTCTATAGTAAATTATTCAAAAATTAATTTTTTACTGTCTCAAATTTTAATTACGCCAGGGATTGCCTTTTCTATAGTAAATTTTGCAAAAAATAATTGTTTAGTGTCTCAAATTTTAAATACGCCAGGGATTGCCTTTTCTATAGTAAATTTTGCAAAAAATAATTTTTTTCTGTCGCAAATTTTAATTACGCCAGAGATTGCCTTTTCTATAGTAAATTATTCAAAAAATAATTTTTTACTCTCTCAAATTTTAATTACGCCAGGCATTGCCTTTTCTATAGTAAATTATTCAAAAAATAATTTTTTACTGTCTCAAATTTTAATTACGCCAGGGATTGCCTTTTCTATAGTAAATTATTCAAAAAATAATTTTTTACTGTCTCAAATTTTAAGTACGCCACGGATTGCCTTTTCTATAGTAAATTTTGCAAAAAATAATTTTTTACTGTCTCAAATTTTAATTACGCCAGGGATTGCCTTTTCTATAGTAAATTATTCAAAAAATAATTTTTTACTGTCGCAAATTTTAATTACGCCAGGGATTGCCTTTTCTATAGTAAATTTTGCAAAAAATAATTTTTTACTTTCGCAAATTTTAATTACGCCAGGGATTGCCTTTTCTATAGTAAATTATTCAAAAAATAATTTTTTACTGTTGCAAATTTTAAATACGCCAGGGATTGCCTTTTCTATAGTAAATCTTGAAAAAAAATAATTTTTTACTGTCGCAAATTTTAATTACGCCAGGGATTGCCTTTTCTATAGTAAATTATTCAAAAAATAATTTTTGCTGTCGCAAATTTTAATTGCGCCAGGGATTGCCTTTCCTATAGTAAATTATTCAAACAATAATTTTTTACTGTCGCAAATTTTAATTGCGCCAGGGATTGCCTTTTCTATAGTAAATTTTTCAAAAATTAATTTTTTACTATCGCAAATTTTAAATCCGCCAGGGATTGCCTTTTCTACAGTAAATTTTTCAAAAATTAATTTTTTACTGTCGCAAATTATAAATCCGCCAGGGATTGCCTTTTCTATGTTAAATTTTTCAAAATTTAATTTTATACTGTCGCAAATTTTAACTGCGCCAGGGATTGCCTTTTCTATAGTAAATTTTTCAAAATTTAATTTTATACTGTCGCAAATTTTAACTGCGCCAGGGATTGCCTTTTCTATAGTAAAATTTTCAAAAAATAATTTTCTACTGTCGCAAATTTTAATTGTGCCAGGGATTGCCCTTTCTATAGTAAATTTTTCAAAAATTAATTTTTTACTGTCGCAAATTTTAAATCCGCCAGGGATTGCCTTTTCTATAGTAAATTGTTCAAAAAATAATTTTTTACTGTCGCAAATTTTAATTGCGCCAGGGATTGCCTTTTCTATAGTAAAATTTTCAAAAAATTATTTTCTACTGTCGCAAATTTTAATTGCGCCAGGGATTGCCTTTTCTATAGTAAATTTTTCAAAAAATAATTTTCTACTGTCGCAAATTTTAATTGCGCCAGGGATTGCCTTTTCTATAGTAAATTGTTCAAAAAATAATTTTTTACTGTCGCAAATTTTAATTGCGCCAGGGATTGCCTTTTCTATAGTAAAATTTTCAAAAAATTATTTTCTACTGTCGCAAATTTTAATTGCGCCAGGGATTGCCCTTTCTATAGTAAATTTTTCAAAAATTAATTTTTTACTGTCGCAAATTTTAAATCCGCCAGGGATTGCCTTTTCTATAGTAAATTATTCAAAAAATAATTTTTTACTGTCGCAAATTTTAATTGCGCCAGGGATTGCCTTTTCTATAGTAAAATTTTCAAAAAATAATTTTCTACTGTCGCAAATTTTAATTGCGCCAGGGATTGCCTTTTTCTATAGTAAATTTTTCAAAAAATAATTTTCTACTGTCGCAAATTTTAATTGCGCCAGGGATTGCCTTTTCTATAGTAAAATTTTCAAAAAATAATTTTCTACTGTCGCAAATTTTAATTGCGCCAGGGATTGCCCTTTCTATAGTAAATTTTTCAAAAATTAATTTTTTACTGTCGCAAATTTTAAATCCGCCAGGGATTGCCTTTTCTATAGTAAATTGTTCAAAAAATAATTTTTTACTGTCGCAAATTTTAATTGCGCCAGGGATTGCCTTTTCTATAGTAAAATTTTCAAAAAATTATTTTCTACTGTCGCAAATTTTAATTGCGCCAGGGATTGCCTTTTCTATAGTAAAATTTTCAAAAAATTATTTTCTACTGTCGCAAATTTTAATTGCGCCAGGGATTGCCCTTTCTATAGTAAATTTTTCAAAAATTAATTTTTTACTGTCGCAAATTTTAAATCCGCCAGGGATTGCCTTTTCTATAGTAAATTATTCAAAAAATAATTTTTTACTGTCGCAAGTTTTAATTGCGCCAGGGATTGCCTTTTCTATAGTAAAATTTTCAAAAAATAATTTTCTACTGTCGCAAATTTTAATTGCGCCAGGGATTGCCTTTTCTATAGTAAATTTTTCAAAAAATAATTTTCTACTGTCGCAAATTTTAATTGCGCCAGGGATTGCCTTTTCTATAGTAAATTTTCAAAAACTAATTTTTTACTGTCGCAAGTTTTAATTACGCCAGGGATTGCCTTTTCTATAGTAAATTTTTCAAAAATTAATTTTTTACTGTCGCAAATTTTAAATATGCCAGGGATTGTCTTTTTTATAGTAAATTTTTCAAAAATAATTTTTTACTGTCGCAAATTTTAAATGCGCCAGGGATTGCCTTTTCTATAGTAAATTTTTCAAAAATTAATTTTTTACTGTCGCAAATTTTAAATCCGCCAGGGATTGCCTTTTCTATAGTAAATTATTCAAAAAATAATTTGTTACTGTCGCAAATTTTAATTGCGCCAGGGATTGCCTTTTCTATAGTAAAATTTTCAAAAAATTATTTTCTACTGTCGCAAATTTTAATTGCGCCAGGGATTGCCTTTTCTATAGTAAATTTTTCAAAAAATAATTTTCTACTGTCGCAAATTTTAATTACGCCAGGGATTGCCTTTTCTATAGTAAATTTTGCAAAAACTAATTTTTTACTGTCGCAAGTTTTAATTACGCCAGGGATTGCCTTTTCTATAGTAAATTTTTCAAAAATTAATTTTTTACTGTCGCAAATTTTAAATACGCCAGGGATTGTCTTTTCTATAGTAAATTTTTCAAAAATCAATTTTTTACTGTCGAAAATTTTAATTGCGCCAGGGATTGCCTTTTCTATAGTAAATTATTCAAAAAATAATTTTTTACTGTCGCAAATTTTAATTACGCCAGGGATTGCCCTTTCTATAGTAAATTATTCAAAAAATAATTTTTTACTGTCGCAAATTTTAATTGCGCCAGGGATTGCCTTTTCTATAGTAAAATTTTCAAAAAATAATTTTATACTGTCGCAAATTTTAATTGCGCCAGGGACTGCCTTTTCTATAGTAATTTTTTCAAAAATTAATTTTTTACTGTCGCAAATTTTAAATACGCCAGGGATTGTCTTTTCTATAGCAAATTTTTCAAAAAATAATTTTTTACTGTCGCAAATTTTAATTGCGCCAGGAATTGCCTTTTCTATAGTAAATTTTTCAAAAATTAATTTTTTACTGTCGCAAATTTTAAATCCGCCAGGGATTGCCTTTTCTATAGTAAATTGTTCAAAAAATAATTTTTTACTGTCGCAAATTTTAATTGCGCCAGGGATTGCCTTTTCTATAGTAAAATTTTCAAAAAATTATTTTCTACTGTCGCAAATTTTAATTGCGCCAGGGATTGCCTTTTCTATAGTAAATTTTTCAAAAAATAATTTTCTACTGTCGCAAATTTTAATTGCGCCAGGGATTGCCTTTTCTATAGTAAATTTTTCAAAAACTAATTTTTTACTGTCGCAAATTTTAAATATGCCAGGGATTGCCATTTCTATAGAAAATTCTTCAAAAAATAATTTTTTACTGTCGCAAATTTTAATTGCGCCAGGGATTGCCTTTTCTATAGTAAATTATTCAAAAAATAATTTGTTACTGTCGCAAATTTTAATTGCGCCAGGGATTGCCTTTTCTATAGTAAAATTTTCAAAAATAATTTTCTACTGTCGCAAATTTTAATTGCGCCAGGGACTGCCTTTTCTATAGTAAATTTTTCAAAAAATAATTTTCTACTGTCGCAAATTTTAATTACGCCAGGGATTGCCTTTTCTATAGTAAATTTTGCAAAAACTAATTTTTTACTGTCGCAAGTTTTAATTACGCCAGGGATTGCCTTTTCTATAGTAAATTTTTCAAAAATTAATGTTTTACTGTCGCAAATTTTAAATATGCCAGGGATTGTCTTTTTTATAGTAAATTTTTCAAAAATAATTTTTTACTGTCGCAAATTTTAAATGCGCCAGGGATTGCCTTTTCTATAGTAAATTTTTCAAAAATTAATTTTTCACTGTCGCAAATTTTAAATCCGCCAGGAATTGCCTTTTCTATAGTAAATTATTCAAAAAATAATTTGTTACTGTCGCAAATTTTAATTGCGCCAGGGATTGCCTTTTCTATAGTAAAATTTTCAAAAAATAATTTTCTACTGTCGGAAATTTTAATTGCGCCAGGGATTGCCTTTTCTATAGTAAATTTTTCAAAAAATAATTTTCTACTGTCGCAAATTTTAATTACGCCAGGGATTGCCTTTTCTATAGTAAATTTTGCAAAAACTAATTTTTTACTGTCGCAAGTTTTAATTACGCCAGGGATTGCCTTTTCTATAGTAAATTTTTCAAAAATTAATTTTTTACTGTCGCAAATTTTAAATACGCCAGGGATTGTCTTTTCTATAGTAAATTTTTCAAAAATCAATTTTTTACTGTCGCAAATTTTAATTGCGCCAGGGATTGCCTTTTCTATAGTAAATTTTTCAAATATTAATTTTTTACTGTCGCAAATTTTAAATCCGCCAGGGATTGCCTTTTCTATAGTAAATTATTCAAAAAATAATTTTTTACTGTCGCAAATTTTAATTGCGCCAGGGATTGCCTTTTCTATAGTAAAATTTTCAAAAAATAATTTTATACTGTCGAAAATTTTAATTGCGCCAGGGATTGCCTTTTCTATAGTAAATTTTTCAAAAATTAATTTTTTACTGTCGCAAATTTTAAATACGCCAGGGATTGTCTTTCTATAGCAAATTTTTCAAAAAATAATTTTTTACTGTCGCAAATTTTAATTGCGCCAGGAATTGCCTTTTCTATAGTAAATTTTTCAAAAATTAATTTTTTACTGTCGCAAATTTTAATTGCGCCAGGGATTGCCTTTTCTATAGTAAAATTTTCAAAAAATAATTTTCTACTGTCGCAAATTTTAATTGCGCCAGGGATTGCCTTTTCTATAGTAAATTTTTCAAAAAATAATTTTCTACTGTCGCAAATTTTAATTGCGCCAGGGATTGCCTTTTCTATAGTAAAATTTTCAAAAAATAATTTTCTACTGTCGCAAATTTTAATTGCGCCAGGGATTGCCCTTTCTATAGTAAATTTTTCAAAAATTAATTTTTTACTGTCGCAAATTTTAAATCCGCCAGGGATTGCCTTTTCTATAGTAAATTGTTCAAAAAATAATTTTTTACTGTCGCAAATTTTAATTGCGCCAGGGATTGCCTTTTCTATAGTAAAATTTTCAAAAAATTATTTTCTACTGTCGCAAATTTTAATTGCGCCAGGGATTGCCTTTTCTATAGTAAATTTTTCAAAAAATAATTTTCTACTGTCGCAAATTTTAATTGCGCCAGGGATTGCCTTTTCTATAGTAAATTGTTCAAAAAATAATTTTTTACTGTCGCAAATTTTAATTGCGCCAGGGATTGCCTTTTCTATAGTAAAATTTTCAAAAAATTATTTTCTACTGTCGCAAATTTTAATTGCGCCAGGGATTGCCCTTTCTATAGCAAATTTTTCAAAAATTAATTTTTTACTGTCGCAAATTTTAAATCCGCCAGGGATTGCCTTTTCTATAGTAAATTATTCAAAAAATAATTTTTTACTGTCGCAAATTTTAATTGCGCCAGGGATTGCCTTTTCTATAGTAAAATTTTCAAAAAATAATTTTCTACTGTCGCAAATTTTAATTGCGCCAGGGATTGCCTTTTCTATAGTAAATTTTTCAAAAAATAATTTTCTACTGTCGCAAATTTTAATTGCGCCAGGGATTGCCTTTTCTATAGTAAATTTTCAAAAACTAATTTTTTACTGTCGCAAGTTTTAATTACGCCAGGGATTGCCTTTTCTATAGTAAATTTTTCAAAAATTAATTTTTTACTGTCGCAAATTTTAAATATGCCAGGGATTGTCTTTTTTATAGTAAATTTTTCAAAAATAATTTTTTACTGTCGCAAATTTTAAATGCGCCAGGGATTGCCTTTTCTATAGTAAATTTTTCAAAAATTAATTTTTTACTGTCGCAAATTTTAAATCCGCCAGGGATTGCCTTTTCTATAGTAAATTATTCAAAAAATAATTTGTTACTGTCGCAAATTTTAATTGCGCCAGGGATTGCCTTTTCTATAGTAAAATTTTCAAAAAATAATTTTCTACTGTCGCAAATTTTAATTGCGCCAGGGATTGCCTTTTCTATAGTAAATTTTTCAAAAAATAATTTTCTACTGTCGCAAATTTTAATTACGCCAGGGATTGCCTTTTCTATAGTAAATTTTGCAAAAACTAATTTTTTACTGTCGCAAGTTTTAATTACGCCAGGGATTGCCTTTTCTATAGTAAATTTTTCAAAAATTAATTTTTTACTGTCGCAAATTTTAAATACGCCAGGGATTGTCTTTTCTATAGTAAATTTTTCAAAAATCAATTTTTTACTGTCGCAAATTTTAATTGCGCCAGGGATTGCCTTTTCTATAGTAAATTATTCAAAAAATAATTTTTTACTGTCGCAAATTTTAATTACGCCAGGGATTGCCCTTTCTATAGTAAATTATTCAAAAAATAATTTTTTACTGTCGCAAATTTTAATTGCGCCAGGGATTGCCTTTTCTATAGTAAAATTTTCAAAAAATAATTTTATACTGTCGCAAATTTTAATTGCGCCAGGGACTGCCTTTTCTATAGTAAATTTTTCAAAAATTAATTTTTTACTGTCGCAAATTTTAAATACGCCAGGGATTGTCTTTTCTATAGCAAATTTTTCAAAAAATAATTTTTTACTGTCGCAAATTTTAATTGCGCCAGGAATTGCCTTTTCTATAGTAAATTTTTCAAAAATTAATTTTTTACTGTCGCAAATTTTAAATCCGCCAGGGATTGCCTTTTCTATAGTAAATTGTTCAAAAAATAATTTTTTACTGTCGCAAATTTTAATTGCGCCAGGGATTGCCTTTTCTATAGTAAAATTTTCAAAAAATTATTTTCTACTGTCGCAAATTTTAATTGCGCCAGGGATTGCCTTTTCTATAGTAAATTTTTCAAAAAATAATTTTCTACTGTCGCAAATTTTAATTGCGCCAGGGATTGCCTTTTCTATAGTAAATTTTTCAAAAACTAATTTTTTACTGTCGCAAATTTTAAATATGCCAGGGATTGCCATTTCTATAGAAAATTCTTCAAAAAATAATTTTTTACTGTCGCAAATTTTAATTGCGCCAGGGATTACCTTTTCTATAGTAAATTATTCAAAAAATAATTTGTTACTGTCGCAAATTTTAATTGCGCCAGGGATTGCCTTTTCTATAGTAAAATTTTCAAAAAATAATTTTCTACTGTCGCAAATTTTAATTGCGCCAGGGACTGCCTTTTCTATAGTAAATTTTTCAAAAAATAATTTTCTACTGTCGCAAATTTTAATTACGCCAGGGATTGCCTTTTCTATAGTAAATTTTGCAAAAACTAATTTTTTACTGTCGCAAGTTTTAATTACGCCAGGGATTGCCTTTTCTATAGTAAATTTTTCAAAAATTAATTTTTTACTGTCGCAAATTTTAAATATGCCAGGGATTGTCTTTTTTATAGTAAATTTTTCAAAAATAATTTTTTACTGTCGCAAATTTTAAATGCGCCAGGGATTGCCTTTTCTATAGTAAATTTTTCAAAAATTAATTTTTCACTGTCGCAAATTTTAAATCCGCCAGGAATTGCCTTTTCTATAGTAAATTATTCAAAAAATAATTTGTTACTGTCGCAAATTTTAATTGCGCCAGGGATTGCCTTTTCTATAGTAAAATTTTCAAAAAATAATTTTCTACTGTCGCAAATTTTAATTGCGCCAGGGATTGCCTTTTCTATAGTAAATTTTTCAAAAAATAATTTTCTACTGTCGCAAATTTTAATTACGCCAGGGATTGCCTTTTCTATAGTAAATTTTGCAAAAACTAATTTTTTACTGTCGCAAGTTTTAATTACGCCAGGGATTGCCTTTTCTATAGTAAATTTTTCAAAAATTAATTTTTTACTGTCGCAAATTTTAAATACGCCAGGGATTGTCTTTTCTATAGTAAATTTTTCAAAAATCAATTTTTTACTGTCGCAAATTTTAATTGCGCCAGGGATTGCCTTTTCTATAGTAAATTTTTCAAATATTAATTTTTTACTGTCGCAAATTTTAAATCCGCCAGGGATTGCCTTTTCTATAGTAAATTATTCAAAAAATAATTTTTTACTGTCGCAAATTTTAATTGCGCCAGGGATTGCCTTTTCTATAGTAAAATTTTCAAAAAATAATTTTATACTGTCGCAAATTTTAATTGCGCCAGGGATTGCCTTTTCTATAGTAAATTTTTCAAAAATTAATTTTTTACTGTCGCAAATTTTAAATACGCCAGGGATTGTCTTTCTATAGCAAATTTTTCAAAAAATAATTTTTTACTGTCGCAAATTTTAATTGCGCCAGGAATTGCCTTTTCTATAGTAAATTTTTCAAAAATTAATTTTTTACTGTCGCAAATTTTAAATCCGCCAGGGATTGCCTTTTCTATAGTAAATAGTTCAAAAAATAATTTTTTACTGTCGCAAATTTTAATTGCGCCAGGGATTGCCTTTTCTATAGTAAAATTTTCAAAAAATTATTTTCTACTGTCGCAAATTTTAATTACGCCAGGGATTGCCTTTTCTACAGTAAATTTTTCAAAAAATAATTTTCTACTGTCGCAAATTTTAATTGCGCCAGGGATTGCCTTTTCTATAGTAAATTTTTCAAAAACTAATTTTTTACTGTCGCAAATTTTAATTGCGCCAGGGATTGCCATTTCTATAGTAAATTCTTCAAAAAATAATTTTTTACTGTCGCAAATTTTAATTGCGCCAGGGATTGCCTTTTCTACAGTAAATTTTTCAAAAAATAATTTTTTACTGTCGCAAATTTTAATTGCGCCAGGGTTTGCCTTTTCTATAGTAAATTTGTCAAAAAATAATTTTATACTGTCGCAAATTTTAATTGCGCCAGGGATTGCCTTTTCTATATTAAATTTTTCAAAAATTAATTTTTTACTGTCGCAAATTTTAATTGCGCCAGGGATTGCCTTTCCTATAGTAAATTATTCAAACAATAATTTTTTACTGTCGCAAATTTTAATTGCGCCAGGGATTGCCTTTTCTATAGTAAATTTTTCAAAAATTAATTTTTTACTGTCGCAACTTTTAAATCCGCCAGGGATTGCCTTTTCTACAGTAAATTTTTCAAAAATTAATTTTTTACTGTCGCAAATTATAAATCCGCCAGGGATTGCCTTTTCTATGTTAAATTTTTCAAAATTTAATTTTATACTGTCGCAAATTTTAACTGCGCCAGGGATTGCCTTTTCTATAGTAAATTTTTCAAAATTTAATTTTATACTGTCGCAAATTTTAACAGCGCCAGGGATTGCCTTTTCTTTAGTAAAATTTTCAAAAAATAATTTTCTACTGTCGCAAATTTTAATTGCGCCAGGAATTGCCTTTTCTATAGTAAATTTTTCAAAAAATAATTTTCTACTGTCGCAAATTTTAATTGCGCCAGGGATTGCCTTTTCTACAGTAAATTTTTCAAAAAATAATTTTTTAGTGTCGCAAATTTTAATTGCGCCAGGGTTTGCCATTTCTATAGTAAAATTTTCAAAAAATAATTTTCTACTGTCGCAAATTTTAATTGCGCCAGGGATTGCCTTTTCTATAGTAAATTTTTCAGAAAATAATTTTCTACTGTCGCAAATTTTAATTGCGCCAGGGATTGCCTTTTCTACAGTAAATTTTTCAAAAAATAATTTTTAACTGTCGCAAATTTTAATTGCGCCAGGGATTGCCTTTTCTACAGTAAATTTTTCAAAAATTAATTTTTTACTGTCGCAAATTTTAATTGCGCCAGGGATTGCCTTTTCAATATTAAATTTTTCAAAAATTAATTTTTTACTGTCGCAAATTTTAATTGCGCCAGGGATTGCCTTTCCTATAGTAAATTATTCAAACAATAATTTTTTACTGTCGCAAATTTTAATTGCGCCAGGGATTGCCTTTTCTATAGTAAATTTTTCAAAAATTAATTTTTTACTGTCGCAACTTTTCAATCCGCCAGGGATTGCCTTTTCTATAGTAAATTTTTCAAAAACTCATTTTTTACTGACGCAAATTTTAAATCCGCCAGGGATTGCCTTTTATATAGTAAAATTTTCAAAAAATAATTTTCTACTGTCGCAAATTTTAATTGCGCCAGGGATTGCCTATTCTATAGTAAATTTTTCAAAAAATAATTTTCTACTGTCGCAAATTTTAATTGCGCCAGGGATTGCCCTTTCTACAGTAAATTTTTCAAAAAATTATTTTTTACTGTCGCAAATTTTAATTGCGCCAGGGATTGCATTTTCTATAGTAAATTTTTCAAAAATTAATTTTTTACTGTCGCAAATTTTAAATCCGCCAGGGATTGCCTTTTCTATAGTAAATTTTTCACAAATTAATTTTCTACTGTCGTAAATTTTAATTACGCCAGGGATTGCCTTTTCTATAGTAAATTTTACAAAAAATAATTTTTTACTGTCGCAAGTTTTAATTGCGCCAGGGATTGCCTTTTCTATAGTAAATTTTTCAAAAAATAATTTTCTACTGTCGCAAATTTTAATTGCGCCAGGTATTGCCTTTTCTATAGTAAGTTTTTCAAAAAATAATTTTTTACTGTCGCAAATTCTAATTGCGCCAGGGATTGCCTTTTCTACAGTAAATTTTTCAAAAAATAATTTTTTACTGTCGCAAATTTTAATTGCGCCAGGGATTGCCTTTTCTATACTAAATTTTTCAAAAATTAATTTTTTACTATCGCAAATTTTAAATCCGCCAGGGATTGCCTTTTCTATAGTAAATTATTCAAAAAATAATTTTTTACTGTCGCAAATTTTAATTGCGCCAGGGATTGCCTTTTCTATAGTAAAATTTTCAAAAAATAATTTTCTACTGTCGCAAATTTTAATTGGCCAGGGATTGCCTTTTCTATAGTAAATTTTTCAAAAAATAATATTCTACTGTCGCAAATTTTAATTGCGCCAGGGATTGCCTTTTCTATAGTAAATTTTCAAAAACTAATTTTTTACTGTCGCAAGTTTTAATTACGCCAGGGATTGCCTTTTCTATAGTAAATTTTTCAAAAATTAATTTTTTACTGTCGCAAATTTTAAATATGCCAGGGATTGTCTTTTTTATAGTAAATTTTTCAAAAATAATTTTTTACTGTCGCAAATTTTAAATGCGCCAGGGATTGCCTTTCCTATAGTAAATTTTTCAAAAATTAATTTTTATAGTCGCAAATTTTAAATCCGCCAGGGAGTGCCTTTTCTATAGTAAATTATTCAAAAAATAATTTGTTACTGTCGCAAATTTGAATTGCGCCAGGGATTGCCTTTTCTATAGTAAAATTTTCAAAAAATAATTTTCTACTGTCGCAAATTTTAATTGCGCCAGGGATTGCCTTTTCTATAGTAAATTTTTCAAAAAATAATTTTCTACTGTCGCAAATTTTAATTACGCCAGGGATTGCCTTTTCTATAGTAAATTTTGCAAAAACCAATTTTTTACTGTCGCAAGTTTTAATTACGCCAGGGATTGCCTTTTCTATAGTAAATTTTTCAAAATTTAATTTTATACTGTCGCAAATTTTAACTGCGCCAGGGATTGCCTTTTCTATAGTAAATTTTTCAAAATTTAATTTTATACTGTCGCAAATTTTAACTGCGCCAGGGATTGCCTTTTCTATAGTAAAATTTTCAAAAAATAATTTTCTACTGTCGCAAATTTTAATTGCGCCAGGGATTGCCTTTTCTATACTAAATTTTTCAAAAAATAATTTTCTACTGTCGAAAATTTTAATTGCGCCAGGGATTGCCTTTTCTACAGTAAATTTTTCAAAAATTAATTTTTTACTGTCGCAAATTTTAATTGCGCCAGGGATTGCCTTTTCTATATTAAATTTTTCAAAAATTAATTTTTTACTGTCGCAAATTTTAATTGCGCCAGGGATTGCTTTTCCTATAGTAAATTATTCAAACAATAATTTTTTACTGTCGCAAATTTTAATTGCGCCAGGGATTGCCTTTTCTATAGTAAATTTTTCAAAAATTAATTTTTTACTGTCGCAACTTTTAAATCCGCCAGGGATTGCCTTTTCTATGGTAAATTTTTCAAAAATTCATTTTTTACTGTCGCAAATTTTAAATCCGCCAGGGATTGCCTTTTATATAGTAAATTATTCAAAAAATAATTTTTTACTGTCGCAAATTTTAATTGCGCCAAGGATTGCCTTTTCTATAGTAAAATTTTCAAAAAATAATTTTCTACTGTCGCAAATTTTAATTGCGCCAGGGATTGCCTTTTCTATAGTAAATTTTTCAAAAAATAATTTTCTACTGTCGCAAATTTTAATTGCGCCAGGGATTGCCTTTTCTATAGTAAATTTTGCAAAAACTAATTTTTTACTGTCGCAAGTTTTAATTACGCCAGGGATTGCCTTTTCTATAGTAAATTTTTCAAAAATTAATTTTTTACTGTCGCAAATTTTAAATACGCCAGGGATTGTCCTTTCTATAGTAAATTTTTCAAAAATTAATTTTTTACTGTCGCAAATTTTAAATAGGCCAGGGATTGCCTTTTCTATAGTAAATTATTCAAAAAATAATTTTTTACTGTCGCAAATTTTAATTGCGCCAGGGATTGCCTTTTTTTAGTAAATTTTTCAAAAATTAATTTTTTACTGTCGCAAATTTTAAATACGCCAGGGATTGCCTTTCGTATAGTAAATTTTTCACAAATTAATTTTATACTGTCGCAAATTTTAAATACGCCAGGGATTGCCTCTTCTATAGTAAATTATTCAAAAAATAATTTTTTACTGTCGCAAATTTTAATTGCGCCAGGGATTGCCTTTTCTATAGTAAATTTTTCAAAAATTAATTTTTTACTGTCGCAAATTTTAAATCCGCCAGGGATTGCCTTTTCTATAGTAAATTTTTCACAAATTAATTTTCTACTGTCGCAAATTTTAATTACGCCAGCGATTGCCTTTTCTATAGTTAATTTTAAAAAAAAATATTTTTTTACTGTCGCACGTTTTAATTGCGCCAGGGATTGCCTTTTCTATAGTAAATTTTTCAAAATTTAATTTTATATTGTCGCAAATTTTAATTACGCCAGGGATTGACTTTTCTATAGTAAATTATTCAAAAAAGAATTCTTTACTGTCGCAAATTTTAATTGCGCCAGGGATTGCCTTTTCTATAGTAAAATTTTCAAAAAATAATTTTTTACTGTCGCAAATTTTAATTGCGCCAGGGATTGGCTTTTCTACAGTAAATTTTTCAAAAATTAATTTTTTACTGTCGCAAATTATAAATCCGCCAGGGATTGCCTTTTCTATATTAAATTTTTCAAAATTTAATTTTATACTGTCGCAAATTTTAACTGCGCCAGGGATTGCCTTTTCTATAGTAAAATTTTCAAAAAATAATTTTCTACTGTCGCAAATTTTAATTGCGCCAGGGATTGCCTTTTCTATAGTAAATTTTTCAAAAAATAATTTTCTACTGTCGCAAATTTTAATTGCGCCAGGGATTGCCTTTTCTACAGTAAATTTTTCAAAAAATAATTTTTTACTGTCGCAAATTTTAATTGCGCCACGGATTGCCTTTTCTACAGTAAACTTTACAAAACATAATTTTTTACTGTCGCAAATTTTAATTGCGCCAGGGATTGCCCTTTCTATAGTAAATTTTTCAAAAATTAATTTTTTACTGTCGCAAATTTTAAATCCGCCAGGGATTGCCTTTTCTATAGTAAATTTTTCACAAATTAATTTTCTACTGTCGCAAATTTTAATTACGCCAGCGATTGCCTTTTCTATAGTTAATTTTACAAAACATAATTTTTTACTGTCGCAAATTTTAATTGCGCCAGGGATTGCCTTTTCTATAGTAAATTTTTCAAAAATTCATTTTTTACTGTCGCAAATTTTAAATCCGCCAGGGATTGCCTTTTATATAGTAAATTATTCAAAAAATAATTTTTTACTGTCGCAAATTTTAATTGCGCCAGGGATTGCCTTTTCTATAATAAAATTTTCAAAAAATAATTTTCTACTGTCGCAAATTTTAATTGCGCCAGGGATTGCCTTTTCTATAGTAAATTTTTCAAAAAATAATTTTCTACTGTCGCAAATTTTAATTGCGCCAGGGATTGCCTTTTCTATAGTAAATTTTGCAAAAACTAATTTTTTACTGTCGAAAATTTTAATTGCGCCAGGGATTGCCTTTTCTATAGTAAATTTTTCAAAAATTAATTTTTTACTGTCGCAAATTTTAAATACGCCAGGGATTGTCTTTTCTATAGTAAATTTTTCAAAAATTAATTTTTTACTGTCGCAAATTTTAAATACGCCAGGGATTGCCTTTTCTATAGTAAATTATTCAAAAAATAATTTTTTACTGTCGAAAATTTTAATTGCGCCAGGGATTGCCTTATCTATAGTAAATTTTTCTAAAATTAATTTTTTACTGTCGCAAATTTTAAATACGCCAGGGATTGCCTTTTCTATAGTAAATTTTTCAGAAAATAATTTTCTACTGTCGCAAATTTTAATTGCGCCAGGGATTGCCTTTTCTACAGTAAATTTTTCAAAAAATAATTTTTTACTGTCGCAAATTTTAGTTGCGCCAGGGATTGCCTTTTCTACAGTAAATTTTTCAAAAATTAATTTTTTACTGTCGCAAATTTTAATTGCGCCAGGGATTGCCTTTTCTATATTAAATTTTTCAAAAATTAATTTTTTACTGTCGCAAATTTTAATTGCGCCAGGGATTGCCTTTCCTATAGTAAATTATTCAAACAATAATTTTTTACTGTCGCAAATTTTAATTGCGCCAGGGATTGCCTTTTCTATAGTAAATTTTTCAAAAATTAATTTTTTACTGTCGCAACTTTTAAATCCGCCAGGGATTGCCTTTTCTATAGTAAATTTTTCAAAAATTCATTTTTTACTGACGCAAATTTTAAATCCGCCAGGGATTGCCTTTTATATAGTAAAATTTTCAAAAAATAATTTTGTACTGTCGCAAATTTTAATTGCGCCAGGGATTGCCTATTCTATAGTAAATTTTTCAAAAAATAATTTTCTACTGTCGCAAATTTTAATTGCGCCAGGGATTGCCCTTTCTACAGTAAATTTTTCAAAAAATTATTTTTTACTGTCGCAAATTTTAATTGCGCCAGGGATTGCATTTTCTATAGTAAATTTTTCAAAAATTAATTTTTTACTGTCGCAAATTTTAAATCCGCCAGGGATTGCCTTTTCTATAGTAAATTTTTCACAAATTAATTTTCTACTGTCGCAAATTTTAATTACGCCAGGGATTGCCTTTTCTATAGTAAATTTTACAAAAAATAATTTTTTACTGTCGCAAGTTTTAATTGCGCCAGGGATTGCCTTTTCTATAGTAAATTTTTCAAAAAATAATTTTCTACTGTCGCAAATTTTAATTGCGCCAGGTATTGCCTTTTCTATAGTAAATTTTTCAAAAAATAATTTTTTACTGTCGCAAATTCTAATTGCGCCAGGGATTGCCTTTTCTACAGTAAATTTTTCAAAAAATAATTTTTTACTGTCGCAAATTTTAATTGCGCCAGGGATTGCCTTTTCTATACTAAATTTTTCAAAAATTAATTTTTTACTATCGCAAATTTTAAATCCGCCAGGGATTGCCTTTTCTATAGTAAATTATTCAAAAAATAATTTTTTACTGTCGCAAATTTTAATTGCGCCAGGGATTGCCTTTTCTATAGTAAAATTTTCAAAAAATAATTTTCTACTGTCGCAAATTTTAATTGGCCAGGGATTGCCTTTTCTATAGTAAATTTTTCAAAAAATAATATTCTACTGTCGCAAATTTTAATTGCGCCAGGGATTGCCTTTTCTATAGTAAATTTTCAAAAACTAATTTTTTACTGTCGCAAGTTTAAATTACGCCAGGGATTGCCTTTTCTATAGTAAATTTTTCAAAAATTAATTTTTTACTGTCGCAAATTTTAAATATGCCAGGGATTGTCTTTTTTATAGTAAATTTTTCAAAAATAATTTTTTACTGTCGCAAATTTTAAATGCGCCAGGGATTGCCTTTTCTATAGTAAATTTTTCAAAAATTAATTTTTATAGTCGCAAATTTTAAATCCGCCAGGGATTGCCTTTTCTATAGTAAATTATTCAAAAAATAATTTGTTACTGTCGCAAATTTGAATTGCGCCAGGGATTGCCTTTTCTATAGTAAAATTTTCAAAAAATAATTTTCTACTGTCGCAAATTTTAATTGCGCCAGGGATTGCCTTTTCTATAGTAAATTTTTCAAAAAATAATTTTCTACTGTCGCAAATTTTAATTACGCCAGGGATTGCCTTTTCTATAGTAAATTTTGCAAAAACCAATTTTTTACTGTCGCAAGTTTTAATTACGCCAGGGATTGCCTTTTCTATAGTAAATTTTTCAAAATTTAATTTTATACTGTCGCAAATTTTAACTGCGCCAAGGATTGCCTTTTCTATAGTAAATTTTTCAAAATTTAATTTTATACTGTCGCAAATTTTAACTGCGCCAGGGATTGCCTTTTCTATAGTAAAATTTTCAAAAAATAATTTTCTACTGTCGCAAATTTTAATTGCGCCAGGGATTGCCTTTTCTATAGTAAATTTTTCAAAAAATTATTTTCTACTGTCGAAAATTTTAATTGCGCCAGGGATTGCCTTTCTACAGTAAATTTTTCAAAAATTAATTTTTTACTGTCGCAAATTTTAATTGCGCCAGGGATTGCCTTTTCTATATTAAATTTTTCAAAAATTAATTTTTTACTGTCGCAAATTTTAATTGCGCCAGGGATTGCCTTTCCTATAGTAAATTATTCAAACAATAATTTTTTACTGTCGCAAATTTTAATTGCGCCAGGGATTGCCTTTTCTATAGTAAATTTTTCAAAAATTAATTTTTTACTGTCGCAACTTTTAAATCCGCCAGGGATTGCCTTTTCTATGGTAAATTTTTCAAAAATTCATTTTTTACTGTCGCAAATTTTAAATCCGCCAGGGATTGCCTTTTATATAGTAAATTATTCAAAAAATAATTTTTTACTGTCGCAAATTTTAATTGCGCCAAGGATTGCCTTTTCTATAGTAAAATTTTCAAAAAATAATTTTCTACTGTCGCAAATTTTAATTGCGCCAGGGATTGCCTTTTCTATAGTAAATTTTTCAAAAAATAATTTTCTACTGTCGCAAATTTTAATTGCGCCAGGGATTGCCTTTTCTATAGTAAATTTTGCAAAAACTAATTTTTTTCTGTCGCAAGTTTTAATTACGCCAGGGATTGCCTTTTCTATAGTAAATTTTTCAAAAATTAATTTTTTACTGTCGCAAATTTTAAATACGCCAGGGATTGTCCTTTCTATAGTAAATTTTTCAAAAATTAATTTTTTACTGTCGCAAATTTTAAATAGGCCAGGGATTGCCTTTTCTATAGTAAATTATTCAAAAAATAATTTTTTACTGTCGCAAATTTTAATTGCGCCAGGGATTGCCTTTTTTTAGTAAATTTTTCAAAAATTAATTTTTTACTGTCGCAAATTTTAAATACGCCAGGGATTGCCTTTCCTATAGTAAATTTTTCACAAATTAATTTTATACTGTCGCAAATTTTAAATACGCCAGGGATTGCCTCTTCTATAGTAAATTATTCAAAAAATAATTTTTTACTGTCGCAAATTTTAATTGCGCCAGGGATTGCCTTTTCTATAGTAAATTTTTCAAAAATTAATTTTTTACTGTCGCAAATTTTAAATCCGCCAGGGATTGCCTTTTCTATAGTAAATTTTTCACAAATTAATTTTCTACTGTCGCAAATTTTAATTACGCCAGCGATTGCCTTTTCTATAGTAAATTTTTCAAAAATTAATTTTTTACTGTCGCAAATTTTAAATCCGCCAGGGATTGCCTTTTCTATAGTAAATTTTTCACAAATTAATTTTCTACTGTCGCAAATTTTAATTACGCCAGCGATTGCCTTTTCTATAGTAAATTTTAAAAAAAAATAATTTTTTACTGTCGCACGTTTTAATTGCGCCAGGGATTGCCTTTTCTATAGTAAATTTTTCAAAATTTAATTTTATACTGTCGCAAATTTTAACTGCGCCAGGGATTGCCTTTTCAATAGTAAAATTTTCAAAAAATAATTTTCTACTGTCGCAAATTTTAATTGCGCCAGGGATTGCCTTTTCTATAGTAAATTTTTCAAAAAATAATTTTCTACTGTCGCAAATTTTAATTGCGCCAGGGATTGCCTTTTCTACAGTAAATTTTTCAAAAAATAATTTTTTACTGTCGCAAATTTTAATTGCGCCACGGATTGCCTTTTCTACAGTAAATTTTACAAAACATAATTTTTTACTGTCGCAAATTTTAATTGCGCCAGGGATTGCCCTTTCTATAGTAAATTTTTCAAAAATTAATTTTTTACTGTCGCAAATTTTAAATCCGCCAGGGATTGCCTTTTCTATAGTAAATTTTTCACAAATTAATTTTCTACTGTCGCAAATTTTAATTACGCCAGCGATTGCCTTTTCTATAGTTAATTTTACAAAACATAATTTTTTACTGTCGCAAATTTTAATTGCGCCAGGGATTGCCTTTTCTATAGTAAATTTTTCAAAAATTCATTTTTTACTGTCGCAAATTTTAAATCCGCCAGGGATTGCCTTTTATATAGTAAATTATTCAAAAAATAATTTTTTACTGTCGCAAATTTTAATTGCGCCAGGGATTGCCTTTTCTATAATAAAATTTTCAAAAAATAATTTTCTACTGTCGCAAATTTTAATTGCGCCAGGGATTGCCTTTTCTATAGTAAATTTTTCAAAAAATAATTTTCTACTGTCGCAAATTTTAATTGCGCCAGGGATTGCCTTTTCTATAGTAAATTTTGCAAAAACTAATTTTTTACTGTCGAAAATTTTAATTGCGCCAGGGATTGCCTTTTCTATAGTAAATTTTTCAAAAATTAATTTTTTACTGTCGCAAATTTTAAATACGCCAGGGATTGTCTTTCTATAGCAAATTTTTCAAAAAATAATTTTTTACTGTCGCAAATTTTAATTGCGCCAGGAATTGCCTTTTCTATAGTAAATTTTTCAAAAATTAATTTTTTACTGTCGCAAATTTTAAATCCGCCAGGGATTGCCTTTTCTATAGTAAATAGTTCAAAAAATAATTTTTTACTGTCGCAAATTTTAATTGCGCCAGGGATTGCCTTTTCTATAGTAAAATTTTCAAAAAATTATTTTCTACTGTCGCAAATTTTAATTACGCCAGGGATTGCCTTTTCTACAGTAAATTTTTCAAAAAATAATTTTCTACTGTCGCAAATTTTAATTGCGCCAGGGATTGCCTTTTCTATAGTAAATTTTTCAAAAACTAATTTTTTACTGTCGCAAATTTTAATTGCGCCAGGGATTGCCATTTCTATAGTAAATTCTTCAAAAAATAATTTTTTACTGTCGCAAATTTTAATTGCGCCAGGGATTGCCTTTTCTACAGTAAATTTTTAAAAAAAATAATTTTTTACTGTCGCAAATTTTAATTGCGCCAGGGTTTGCCTTTTCTATAGTAAATTTGTCAAAAAATAATTTTATACTGTCGCAAATTTTAATTGCGCCAGGGATTGCCTTTTCTATATTAAATTTTTCAAAAATTAATTTTTTACTGTCGCAAATTTTAATTGCGCCAGGGATTGCCTTTCCTATAGTAAATTATTCAAACAATAATTTTTTACTGTCGCAAATTTTAATTGCGCCAGGGATTGCCTTTTCTATAGTAAATTTTTCAAAAATTAATTTTTTACTGTCGCAACTTTTAAATCCGCCAGGGATTGCCTTTTCTACAGTAAATTTTTCAAAAATTAATTTTTTACTGTCGCAAATTATAAATCCGCCAGGGATTGCCTTTTCTATGTTAAATTTTTCAAAATTTAATTTTATACTGTCGCAAATTTTAACTGCGCCAGGGATTGCCTTTTCTATAGTAAATTTTTCAAAATTTAATTTTATACTGTCGCAAATTTTAACAGCGCCAGGGATTGCCTTTTCTTTAGTAAAATTTTCAAAAAATAATTTTCTACTGTCGCAAATTTTAATTGCGCCAGGGATTGCCTTTTCTATAGTAAATTTTTCAAAAAATAATTTTCTACTGTCGCAAATTTTAATTGCGCCAGGGATTGCCTTTTCTACAGTAAATTTTTCAAAAAATAATTTTTTAGTGTCGCAAATTTTAATTGCGCCAGGGTTTGCCTTTTCTATAGTAAAATTTTCAAAAAATAATTTTCTACTGTCGCAAATTTTAATTGCGCCAGGGATTGCCTTTTCTATAGTAAATTTTTCAGAAAATAATTTTCTACTGTCGCAAATTTTAATTGCGCCAGGGATTGCCTTTTCTACAGTAAATTTTTCAAAAAATAATTTTTTACTGTCGCAAATTTTAATTGCGCCAAGGATTGCCTTTTCTACAGTAAATTTTTCAAAAATTAATTTTTTACTGTCGCAAATTTTAATTGCGCCAGGGATTGCCTTTTCAATATTAAATTTTTCAAAAATTAATTTTTTACTGTCGCAAATTTTAATTGCGCCAGGGATTGCCTTTCCTATAGTAAATTATTCAAACAATAATTTTTTACTGTCGCAAATTTTAATTGCGCCAGGGATTGCCTTTGCTATAGTAAATTTTTCAAAAATTAATTTTTTACTGTCGCAACTTTTCAATCCGCCAGGGATTGCCTTTTCTATAGTAAATTTTTCAAAAACTCATTTTTTACTGACGCAAATTTTAAATCCGCCAGGGATTGCCTTTTATATAGTAAAATTTTCAAAAAATAATTTTCTACTGTCGCAAATTTTAATTGCGCCAGGGATTGCCTATTCTATAGTAAATTTTTCAAAAAATAATTTTCTACTGTCGCAAATTTTAATTGCGCCAGGGATTGCCCTTTCTACAGTAAATTTTTCAAAAAATTATTTTTTACTGTCGCAAATTTTAATTGCGCCAGGGATTGCATTTTCTATAGTAAATTTTTCAAAAATTAATTTTTTACTGTCGCAAATTTTAAATCCGCCAGGGATTGCCTTTTCTATAGTAAATTTTTCACAAATTAATTTTCTACTGTCGTAAATTTTAATTACGCCAGGGGTTGCCTTTTCTATAGTAAATTTTACAAAAAATAATTTTTTACTGTCGCAAGTTTTAATTGCGCCAGGGATTGCCTTTTCTATAGTAAATTTTTCAAAAAATAATTTTCTACTGTCGCAAATTTTAATTGCGCCAGGTATTGCCTTTTCTATAGTAAGTTTTTCAAAAAATAATTTTTTACGGTCGCAAATTCTAATTGCGCCAGGGATTGCCTTTTCTACAGTAAATTTTTCAAAAAATAATTTTTTACTGTCGCAAATTTTAATTGCGCCAGGGATTGCCTTTTCTATACTAAATTTTTCAAAAATTAATTTTTTACTATCGCAAATTTTAAATCCGCCAGGGATTGCCTTTTCTATAGTAAATTATTCAAAAAATAATTTTTTACTGTCGCAAATTTTAATTGCGCCAGGGATTGCCTTTTCTATAGTAAAATTTTCAAAAAATAATTTTCTACTGTCGCAAATTTTAATTGGCCAGGGATTGCCTTTTCTATAGTAAATTTTTCAAAAAATAATATTCTACTGTCGCAAATTTTAATTGCGCCAGGGATTGCCTTTTCTATAGTAAATTTTCAAAAACTAATTTTTTACTGTCGCAAGTTTTAATTACGCCAGGGATTGCCTTTTCTATAGTAAATTTTTCAAAAATTAATTTTTTACTGTCGCAAATTTTAAATATGCCAGGGATTGTCTTTTTTATAGTAAATTTTTCAAAAATAATTTTTTACTGTCGCAAATTTTAAATGCGCCAGGGATTGCCTTTTCTATAGTAAATTTTTCAAAAATTAATTTTTATAGTCGCAAATTTTAAATCCGCCAGGGATTGCCTTTTCTATAGTAAATTATTCAAAAAATAATTTGTTACTGTCGCAAATTTGAATTGCGCCAGGGATTGCCTTTTCTATAGTAAAATTTTCAAAAAATAATTTTCTACTGTCGCAAATTTTAATTGCGCCAGGGATTGCCTTTTCTATAGTAAATTTTTCAAAAAATAATTTTCTACTGTCGCAAATTTTAATTACGCCAGGGATTGCCTTTTCTATAGTAAATTTTGCAAAAACCAATTTTTTACTGTCGCAAGTTTTAATTACGCCAGGGATTGCCTTTTCTATAGTAAATTTTTCAAAATTTAATTTTATACTGTCGCAAATTTTAACTGCGCCAGGGATTGCCTTTTCTATAGTAAATTTTTCAAAATTTAATTTTATACTGTCGCAAATTTTAACTGCGCCAGGGATTGCCTTTTCTATAGTAAAATTTTCAAAAAATAATTTTCTACTGTCGCAAATTTAATTGCGCCAGGGATTGCCTTTTCTATAGTAAATTTTTCAAAAAATAATTTTCTACTGTCGAAAATTTTAATTGCGCCAGGGATTGCCTTTTCTACAGTAAATTTTTCAAAAATTAATTTTTTACTGTCGCAAATTTTAATTGCGCCAGGGATTGCCTTTTCTATATTAAATTTTTCAAAAATTAATTTTTTACTGTCGCAAATTTTAATTGCGCCAGGGATTGCTTTTCCTATAGTAAATTATTCAAACAATAATTTTTTACTGTCGCAAATTTTAATTGCGCCAGGGATTGCCTTTTCTATAGTAAATTTTTCAAAAATTAATTTTTTACTGTCGCAACTTTTAAATCCGCCAGGGATTGCCTTTTCTATGGTAAATTTTTCAAAAATTCATTTTTTACTGTCGCAAATTTTAAATCCGCCAGGGATTGCCTTTTATATAGTAAATTATTCAAAAAATAATTTTTTACTGTCGCAAATTTTAATTGCGCCAAGGATTGCCTTTTCTATAGTAAAATTTTCAAAAAATAATTTTCTACTGTCGCAAATTTTAATTGCGCCAGGGATTGCCTTTTCTATAGTAAATTTTTCAAAAAATAATTTTCTACTGTCGCAAATTTTAATTGCGCCAGGGATTGCCTTTTCTATAGTAAATTTTGCAAAAACTAATTTTTTACTGTCGCAAGTTTTAATTACGCCAGGGATTGCCTTTTCTATAGTAAATTTTTCAAAAATTAATTTTTTACTGTCGCAAATTTTAAATACGCCAGGGATTGTCCTTTCTATAGTAAATTTTTCAAAAATTAATTTTTTACTGTCGCAAATTTTAAATAGGCCAGGGATTGCCTTTTCTATAGTAAATTATTCAAAAAATAATTTTTTACTGTCGCAAATTTTAATTGCGCCAGGGATTGCCTTTTTTTAGTAAATTTTTCAAAAATTAATTTTTTACTGTCGCAAATTTTAAATACGCCAGGGATTGCCTTTCGTATAGTAAATTTTTCACAAATTAATTTTATACTGTCGCAAATTTTAAATACGCCAGGGATTGCCTCTTCTATAGTAAATTATTCAAAAAGTAATTTTTTACTGTCGCAAATTTTAATTGCGCCAGGGATTGCCTTTTCTATAGTAAATTTTTCAAAAATTAATTTTTTACTGTCGCAAATTTTAAATCCGCCAGGGATTGCCTTTTCTATAGTAAATTTTTCACAAATTAATTTTCTACTGTCGCAAATTTTAATTACGCCAGCGATTGCCTTTTCTATAGTTAATTTTAAAAAAAAATATTTTTTTACTGTCGCACGTTTTAATTGCGCCAGGGATTGCCTTTTCTATAGTAAATTTTTCAAAATTTAATTTTATATTGTCGCAAATTTTAATTACGCCAGGGATTGACTTTTCTATAGTAAATTATTCAAAAAAGAATTCTTTACTGTCGCAAATTTTAATTGCGCCAGGGATTGCCTTTTCTATAGTAAAATTTTCAAAAAATAATTTTTTACTGTCGCAAATTTTAATTGCGCCAGGGATTGGCTTTTCTACAGTAAATTTTTCAAAAATTAATTTTTTACTGTCGCAAATTATAAATCCGCCAGGGATTGCCTTTTCTATATTAAATTTTTCAAAATTTAATTTTATACTGTCGCAAATTTTAACTGCGCCAGGGATTGCCTTTTCTATAGTAAAATTTTCAAAAAATAATTTTCTACTGTCGGAAATTTTAATTGCGCCAGGGATTGCCTTTTCTATAGTAAATTTTTTAAAAAATAATTTTCTACTGTCGCAAATTTTAATTGCGCCAGGGATTGCCTTTTCTACAGTAAATTTTCAAAAAATAATTTTTTACTGTCGCAAATTTTAATTGCGCCACGGATTGCCTTTTCTACAGTAAACTTTACAAAACATAATTTTTTACTGTCGCAAATTTTAATTGCGCCAGGGATTGCCCTTTCTATAGTAAATTTTTCAAAAATTAATTTTTTACTGTCGCAAATTTTAAATCCGCCAGGGATTGCCTTTTCTATAGTAAATTTTTCACAAATTAATTTTCTACTGTCGCAAATTTTAATTACGCCAGCGATTGCCTTTTCTATAGTTAATTTTACAAAACATAATTTTTTACTGTCGCAAATTTTAATTGCGCCAGGGATTGCCTTTTCTATAGTAAATTTTTCAAAAATTCATTTTTTACTGTCGCAAATTTTAAATCCGCCAGGGATTGCCTTTTATATAGTAAATTATTCAAAAAATAATTTTTTACTGTCGCAAATTTTAATTGCGCCAGGGATTGCCTTTTCTATAATAAAATTTTCAAAAAATAATTTTCTACTGTCGCAAATTTTAATTGCGCCAGGGATTGCCTTTTCTATAGTAAATTATTCAAAAAATAATTTTCTACTGTCGCAAATTTTAATTGCGCCAGGGATTGCCTTTTCTATAGTAAATTTTGCAAAAACTAATTTTTTACTGTCGAAAATTTTAATTGCGCCAGGGATTGCCTTTTCTATAGTAAATTTTTCAAAAATTAATTTTTTACTGTCGCAAATTTTAAATACGCCAGGGATTGTCTTTTCTATAGTAAATTTTTCAAAAATTAATTTTTTACTGTCGCAAATTTTAAATACGCCAGGGATTGCCTTTTCTATAGTAAATTATTCAAAAAATAATTTTTTACTGTCGAAAATTTTAATTGCGCCAGGGATTGCCTTATCTATAGTAAATTTTTCTAAAATTAATTTTTTACTGTCGCAAATTTTAAATACGCCAGGGATTGCCTTTTCTATAGTAAATTTTTCAGAAAATAATTTTCTACTGTCGCAAATTTTAATTGCGCCAGGGATTGCCTTTTCTACAGTAAATTTTTCAAAAAATAATTTTTTACTGTCGCAAATTTTAGTTGCGCCAGGGATTGCCTTTTCTACAGTAAATTTTTCAAAAATTAATTTTTTACTGTCGCAAATTTTAATTGCGCCAGGGATTGCCTTTTCTATATTAAATTTTTCAAAAATTAATTTTTTACTGTCGCAAATTTTAATTGCGCCAGGGATTGCCTTTCCTATAGTAAATTATTCAAACAATAATTTTTTACTGTCGCAAATTTTAATTGCGCCAGGGATTGCCTTTTCTATAGTAAATTTTTCAAAAATTAATTTTTTACTGTCGCAACTTTTAAATCCGCCAGGGATTGCCTTTTCTATAGTAAATTTTTCAAAAATTCATTTTTTACTGACGCAAATTTTAAATCCGCCAGGGATTGCCTTTTATATAGTAAAATTTTCAAAAAATAATTTTGTACTGTCGCAAATTTTAATTGCGCCAGGGATTGCCTATTCTATAGTAAATTTTTCAAAAAATAATTTTCTACTGTCGCAAATTTTAATTGCGCCAGGGATTGCCCTTTCTACAGTAAATTTTTCAAAAAATTATTTTTTACTGTCGCAAATTTTAATTGCGCCAGGGATTGCATTTTCTATAGTAAATTTTTCAAAAATTAATTTTTTACTGTCGCAAATTTTAAATCCGCCAGGGATTGCCTTTTCTATAGTAAATTTTTCACAAATTAATTTTCTACTGTCGCAAATTTTAATTACGCCAGGGATTGCCTTTTCTATAGTAAATTTTACAAAAAATAATTTTTTACTGTCGCAAGTTTTAATTGCGCCAGGGATTGCCTTTTCTATAGTAAATTTTTCAAAAAATAATTTTCTACTGTCGCAAATTTTAATTGCGCCAGGTATTGCCTTTTCTATAGTAAATTTTTCAAAAAATAATTTTTTACTGTCGCAAATTCTAATTGCGCCAGGGATTGCCTTTTCTACAGTAAATTTTTCAAAAAATAATTTTTTACTGTCGCAAATTTTAATTGCGCCAGGGATTGCCTTTTCTATACTAAATTTTTCAAAAATTAATTTTTTACTATCGCAAATTTTAAATCCGCCAGGGATTGCCTTTTCTATAGTAAATTATTCAAAAAATAATTTTTTACTGTCGCAAATTTTAATTGCGCCAGGGATTGCCTTTTCTATAGTAAAATTTTCAAAAAATAATTTTCTACTGTCGCAAATTTTAATTGGCCAGGGATTGCCTTTTCTATAGTAAATTTTTCAAAAAATAATATTCTACTGTCGCAAATTTTAATTGCGCCAGGGATTGCCTTTTCTATAGTAAATTTTCAAAAACTAATTTTTTACTGTCGCAAGTTTAAATTACGCCAGGGATTGCCTTTTCTATAGTAAATTTTTCAAAAATTAATTTTTTACTGTCGCAAATTTTAAATATGCCAGGGATTGTCTTTTTTATAGTAAATTTTTCAAAAATAATTTTTTACTGTCGCAAATTTTAAATGCGCCAGGGATTGCCTTTTCTATAGTAAATTTTTCAAAAATTAATTTTTATAGTCGCAAATTTTAAATCCGCCAGGGATTGCCTTTTCTATAGTAAATTATTCAAAAAATAATTTGTTACTGTCGCAAATTTGAATTGCGCCAGGGATTGCCTTTTCTATAGTAAAATTTTCAAAAAATAATTTTCTACTGTCGCAAATTTTAATTGCGCCAGGGATTGCCTTTTCTATAGTAAATTTTTCAAAAAATAATTTTCTACTGTCGCAAATTTTAATTACGCCAGGGATTGCCTTTTCTATAGTAAATTTTGCAAAAACCAATTTTTTACTGTCGCAAGTTTTAATTACGCCAGGGATTGCCTTTTCTATAGTAAATTTTTCAAAATTTAATTTTATACTGTCGCAAATTTTAACTGCGCCAAGGATTGCCTTTTCTATAGTAAATTTTTCAAAATTTAATTTTATACTGTCGCAAATTTTAACTGCGCCAGGGATTGCCTTTTCTATAGTAAAATTTTCAAAAAATAATTTTCTACTGTCGCAAATTTTAATTGCGCCAGGGATTGCCTTTTCTATAGTAAATTTTTCAAAAAATTATTTTCTACTGTCGAAAATTTTAATTGCGCCAGGGATTGCCTTTTCTACAGTAAATTTTTCAAAAATTAATTTTTTACTGTCGCAAATTTTAATTGCGCCAGGGATTGCCTTTTCTATATTAAATTTTTCAAAAATTAATTTTTTACTGTCGCAAATTTTAATTGCGCCAGGGATTGCCTTTCCTATAGTAAATTATTCAAACAATAATTTTTTACTGTCGCAAATTTTAATTGCGCCAGGGATTGCCTTTTCTATAGTAAATTTTTCAAAAATTAATTTTTTACTGTCGCAACTTTTAAATCCGCCAGGGATTGCCTTTTCTATGGTAAATTTTTCAAAAATTCATTTTTTACTGTCGCAAATTTTAAATCCGCCAGGGATTGCCTTTTATATAGTAAATTATTCAAAAAATAATTTTTTACTGTCGCAAATTTTAATTGCGCCAAGGATTGCCTTTTCTATAGTAAAATTTTCAAAAAATAATTTTCTACTGTCGCAAATTTTAATTGCGCCAGGGATTGCCTTTTCTATAGTAAATTTTTCAAAAAATAATTTTCTACTGTCGCAAATTTTAATTGCGCCAGGGATTGCCTTTTCTATAGTAAATTTTGCAAAAACTAATTTTTTTCTGTCGCAAGTTTTAATTACGCCAGGGATTGCCTTTTCTATAGTAAATTTTTCAAAAATTAATTTTTTTACTGTCGCAAATTTTAAATACGCCAGGGATTGTCCTTTCTATAGTAAATTTTTCAAAAATTAATTTTTTACTGTCGCAAATTTTAAATAGGCCAGGGATTGCCTTTTCTATAGTAAATTATTCAATAAATAATTTTTTACTGTCGCAAATTTTAATTGCGCCAGGGATTGCCTTTTTTTAGTAAATTTTTCAAAAATTAATTTTTTACTGTCGCAAATTTTAAATACGCCAGGGATTGCCTTTCCTATAGTAAATTTTTCACAAATTAATTTTATACTGTCGCAAATTTTAAATACGCCAGGGATTGCCTCTTCTATAGTAAATTATTCAAAAAATAATTTTTTACTGTCGCAAATTTTAATTGCGCCAGGGATTGCCTTTTCTATAGTAAATTTTTCAAAAATTAATTTTTTACTGTCGCAAATTTTAAATCCGCCAGGGATTGCCTTTTCTATAGTAAATTTTTCAAAATTTAATTTTATACTGTCGCAAATTTTAACTGCGCCAGGGATTGCCTTTTCAATAGTAAAATTTTCAAAAAATAATTTTCTACTGTCGCAAATTTTAATTGCGCCAGGGATTGCCTTTTCTATAGTAAATTTTTCAAAAAATAATTTTCTACTGTCGCAAGTTTTAATTGCGCCAGGGATTGCCTTTTCTACAGTAAATTTTTCAAAAAATAATTTTTTACTGTCGCAAATTTTAATTGCGCCACGGATTGCCTTTTCTACAGTAAATTTTACAAAACATAATTTTTTACTGTCGCAAATTTTAATTGCGCCAGGGATTGCCCTTTCTATAGTAAATTTTTCAAAAATTAATTTTTTACTGTCGCAAATTTTAAATCCGCCAGGGATTGCCTTTTCTATAGTAAATTTTTCACAAATTAATTTTCTACTGTCGCAAATTTTAATTACGCCAGCGATTGCCTTTTCTATAGTTAATTTTACAAAACATAATTTTTTACTGTCGCAAATTTTAATTGCGCCAGGGATTGCCTTTTCTATAGTAAATTTTTCAAAAATTCATTTTTTACTGTCGCAAATTTTAAATCCGCCAGGGATTGCCTTTTATATAGTAAATTATTCAAAAAATAATTTTTTACTGTCGCAAATTTTAATTGCGCCAGGGATTGCCTTTTCTATAATAAAATTTTCAAAAAATAATTTTCTACTGTCGCAAATTTTAATTGCGCCAGGGATTGCCTTTTCTATAGTAAATTTTTCAAAAAATAATTTTCTACTGTCGCAAATTTTAATTGCGCCAGGGATTGCCTTTTCTATAGTAAATTTTGCAAAAACTAATTTTTTACTGTCGAAAATTTTAATTGCGCCAGGGATTGCCTTTTCTATAGTAAATTTTTCAAAAATTAATTTTTTACTGTCGCAAATTTTAAATACGCCAGGGATTGTCTTTTCTATAGTAAATTTTTCAAAAATTAATTTTTTACTGTCGCAAATTTTAAATACGCCAGGGATTGCCTTTTCTATAGTAAATTATTCAAAAAATAATTTTTTACTGTCGAAAATTTTAATTGCGCCAGGGATTGCCTTATCTATAGTAAATTTTTCAAAAATTAATTTTTTACTGTCGCAAATTTTAAATACGCCAGGGATTGCCTTTCCTATAGTAAATTTTTCACAAATTAATTTCATCCTGTCGCAAATTTTAAATACGCCAGGGATTGCCTCTTCTATAGTAAATTATTCAAAAAATAACTTTTTACTGTCGCAAATTTTAATTGCGCCAGGGATTGCCTTTTCTATAGTAAATTTTTCAAACATTAATTTTTTACTGTCGCAAATTTTAAATCCGCCAGGGATTGCCTTTGCTACAGTAAATTTTTCACAAATTAATTTTCTACTGTCGCAAATTCTAATTACGCCAGCGATTGCCTTTTCTATAGTAAATTTAAAAAAAAAAAATTTTTTACTGTCGCACGTTTTAATTGCGCCAGGGATTGCCTTTTCTATAGTAAATTTTTCAAAATGTAATTTTATACTGTCGCAAATTTTAATTACGCCAGGGATTGCCTTTTCTATAGTAAATTATTCAAAAAATAATTCTTTACTGTCGCAAATTTTAATTGCGCCAGGGATTGCCTTTTCTATAGTAAATTTTTCAAAAAATAATTTTTTACTGTCGCAAATTTTAATTGCGCCAGGGATTGCCTTTTCTACAGTAAATTTTTCAAAAATTAATTTTTTACTGTCGCAAATTATAAATCCGCCAGGGATTGCCTTTTCTATATTAAATTTTTCAAAATTTAATTTTATACTGTCGCAAATTTTAATTGCCCCAGGGATTGCCTTTTCTATAGTAAAATTTTCAAAAAATAATTTTCTACTGTCGCAAATTTTAATTGCGCCAGGGATTGCCTTTTCTATAGTAAATTTTTCAAAAAATAATTTTCTACTGTCGCAAATTTTAATTGCGCCAGGGATTGCCTTTTCTACAGTAAATTTTTCAAAAAATAAGTTTTTACTGTCGCAAATTTTAATTGCGCCACGGATTGCCTTTTCTACAGTAAATTTTACAAAACATAATTTTTTACTGTCGCAAATTTTAATTGCGCCAGGGATTGCCTTTTCTATAGTAAATTTTTCAAAAATTAATTTTTTACTGTCGCAAATTTTAAATCCGCCAGGGATTGCCTTTTCTATAGTAAATTTTTCACAAATTAATTTTCTACTGTCGCAAATTTTAATTACGCCAGCGATTGCCTTTTCTATAGTAAATTTTACAAAAAATAATTTTTTACTGTCGCAAATTTTAATTGGGCCAGGGATTGCCTTTTCTACAGTAAATTTTTCAAAAAATAATTTTTTACTGTCGCAAATTTTAATTGCGCCAGGGATTGCCTTTTCTATTGTAAATTTTTCAAAAATTCATTTTTTACTGTCGCAAATTTTAAATCCGCCAGGGATTGCCTTTTCTATAGTAAAATTTTCAAAAAATAATTTTCTACTGTCGCAAATTTTAATTGCGCCAGGGATTGCCTTTTCTATAGTAAATTTTTCAAAAAATAATTTTCTACTGTCGCAAATTTTAATTGCGCCAGGGATTGCCTTTTCTATAGTAAATTTTTCAAAAAACTAATTTTTTACTGTCGCAAGTTTTAATTACGCCAGGGATTGCCTTTTCTATAGTAAATTTTTCAAAAATTAATTTTTTACTGTCGCAAATTTTAAATACGCCAGGGATTGTCTTTTCCATAGTAAATTTTTCAAAATTAATTTTTTTACTGTCGCAAATTTTAAATACGCCAGGGGTTGCCTTTTCTATAGTAAATTATTCAAAAAATAATTTTTTATTGTCGCAAATTTTAATTGCTCCAGGGATTGCCTTTTCTATAGTAAAATTTTCAAAAAATAATTTTCTACTGTCGCAAATTTTAATTGCGCCAGGGATTGCCATTTCTATATTAAATTTGTCAAAATTTAATTTTATACTGTCGCAAATTTTAATTGCGCCAGGGATTGCCTTTTCTATAGTAAAATTTTCAAAAATAATTTTCTACTGTCGCAAATTTTAATTGCGCCAGGGATTGCCTTTTCTATAGTAAATTTTTCAAAAAATAATTTTCTACTGTCGCAAATTTTAATTGCGCCAGTGATTGCCTTTTCTACAGTAAAATAATTTTTTACTGTCGCAAATTTTAATTGCGCCACGGATTGCCTTTTCTACAGTAAATTTTACAAAACATAATTTTTTAATGTCGCAAATTTTAATTGCGCCAGGGATTGCCTTTTCTATAGTAAATTTTTCAAAAATTAATTTTTTACTGTCGCAAATTTTAAATCCGCCAGGGATTGCCTTTTCTATAGTAAATTTTTCAAAAATTAATTTTTTACTGTCGCAAATTTTAAATCCGCCAGGGATTACCTTTTCTATAGTAAATTATTCAAAAAATAATTTTTTACTGTCGCAAATTTTAATTGCGCCAGGGATTGCCTTTTCTATAGTAAAATTTTCAAAAAATAATTTTCTACTGTCGCAAATTTTAATTGCGCCAGGGATTGCCTTTTCTATAGTAAATTTTTCAAAAAATAATTTTCTACTGTCGCAAATTTTAATTGCGCCAGGGATTGCCTTTTCTATAGTAAAATTTTCAAAAAACAATTTTCTACTGTCGCAAATTTTAATTGCGCCAGGGATTGCCTTTTCTATAGTAAATTTTTCAAAAAATAATTTTCTACTGTCGCAAATTTTAATTGCGCCAGGGATTGCCTTTTCTATAGTAAATTTTTCAAAACTAATTTTTTACTGTCGCAAGTTTTAATTACGCCAGGGATTGCCTTTTCTATAGTAAATTTTTCAAAAATTAATTTTTTACTGTCGCAAATTTTAAATACGCCAGGGATTGTCTTTTCTATAGTAAATTTTTCAAAAATTAATTTTTTACTGTCGCAAATTTTATATACGCCAGGGGTTGCCTTTTCTATAGTAAATTATTCAAAAAATAATTTTTTACTGTCGCAAATTTTAATTGCTCCAGGGATTGCCTTTTCTATAGTAAAATTTTCAAAAAATAATTTTCTACTGTCGCAAATTTTAATTGCGCCAGGGATTGCCCTTTCTATATTAAATTTGTCAAAATTTAATTTTATACTGTCGCAAATTTTAATTGCGCCAGGGATTGCCTTTTCTATAGTAAAATTTTCAAAAATAATTTTCTACTGTCGCAAATTTTAATTGCGCCGGGGATTGCCTTTTCTATAGTAAATTTTTCAAAAAATAATTTTCTATTGTCGAAAATTTTAATTGCGCCAGGGATTGCCTTTTCTATAGTAAAATTTTCAAAAAATAATTTTTTACTGACGCAAATTTTAATTGCGCCAGAGATTGCCTTTTCTACAGTAAATTTTTCAAAATATAATTTTTTACTGTCGCAAATTTTAATTGTGCCATGGATTGCCTTTTCTATAGTAAATTTTTCAAAAATTAATTTTTTACTGTCGCAAATTTTAAATCCACCAGGGATTGCCTTTTCTATAGTAAATTATTCAAAAAATAATTTTTTACTGTCGCAAATTTTAATTGCGCCAGGGATTGCCTTTTCTATAGTAAAATTTTCAAAAAATAATTTTCTACTGTCGCAAATTTTAATTGCGCCAGGGATTGCCTTTTCTATAGTAAATTTTTCAAAAAATAATTTTCTACTGTCGCAAATTTTAATTGCGCCAGGGATTGCCTTTTCTATAGTAAATTTTTCAAAAACTAATTTTTTACTGTCGCAAGTTTTAATTACGCCAGGGATTGCCTTTTCTATAGTAAATTTTTCAAAAATTAATTTTTTACTGTCGCAAATTTTAAATACGCCCGGGATTGTCTTTTCTATAGTAAATTTTTCAAAAATTAATTTTTTACTGTCGCAAATTTTAAATACGACAGGGGTTGCCTTTTCTATAGTAAATTATTCAAAAAATAATTTTTTACTGTCGCAAATTTTAATTGCTCCAGGGATTGCCTTTACTATAGTAAAATTTTCAAAAATAATTTTCTACTGTCGCAAATTTTAATTGCGCCAGGGATTGCCCTTTCTATATTAAATTTGTCAAAATTTAATTTTATACTGTCGCAAATTTTAATTGCGCCAGGGATTGCTTTTCTATAGTAAAATTTTCAAAAATAATTTTCTACTGTCGCAAATTTTAATTGCGCCAGGGATTGCCTTTTCTATAGTAAATTTTTCAAAAAATAATTTTCGACTGTCGCAAATTTTAATTGCGCCAGTGATTGCCTTTTCTACAGTAAAATAATTTTTTACTGTCGCAAATTTTAATTGCGCCACGGATTGCCTTTTCTACAGTAAATTTTACAAAACATAATTTTTTAATGTCGCAAATTTTAATTGCGCCAGGGATTGCCTTTTCTATAGTAAATTTTTCAAAAATTAATTTTTTACTGTCGCAAATTTTAAATCCGCCAGGGATTGCCTTTTCTATAGTAAATTTTTCACAAATTAATTTTCTACTGTCGCAAATTTTAATTACGTCAGCGATTGCCTTTTCTATAGTAAATTTTACAAAAAATAATTTTTTACTGTCGCAGGTTTTAATTGCGCCAGGGATTGCCTTTTCTATAGTAAATTATTCAAAAAATAATTTTTTACTGTCGCAAAATTTAATTGCGCCAGGGATTGCCTTTTCTATAGTAAATTATTCAAAAAATAATTTTTTACTGTCGCAAAATTTAATTGCGCCAGGGATTGCCTTTTCTATAGTAAATTTTTTCAAAAATTAATTTTTTACTGTCGCAACTTTTAAATCCGCCAGGGATTGCCTTTTCTATAGTACATTTTTCACAAATTAATTTTCTACTGTCGCAAATTTTAATTACGCCAGGGATTGCCTTTTCTGTAGTAAATTTTACAAAAAATAATTTTTAACTGTCGCAAGTTTTAATTGCGCCAGGGATTGCCTTTTCTATAGTAAATTTTTCAAAAAATAATTTTCTACTGTCGCAAATTTTAATTGCGCCAGGGATTGCTTTTTCTATAGTAAATTTTTCAAAAAATAATTTTTTACTGTCGCAAATTTTAATTGCGCCAGGGATTGCCTTTTCTACAGTAAATTTTTCAAAAAATAATTTTTTACTGTCGCAAATTTTAATTGCGCCAGGGATTGCCTTTTCTATAGTAAATTTTTCAAAAATTCATTTTTTACTGTCGCAAATTTTAAATCCGCCAGGGATTGCCTTTTCTATAGTAAATTATTCAAAAAATAATTTTTTACAGTCGCAAATTTTAATTGCGCCAGGGATTGCATTTTCTATAGTAAAATTTTCAAAAATAATTTTCTACTGGCGCAAATTTTAATTGCGCCAGGGATTGCCTTTTCTATAGTAAATTTTTCAAAAAATAATTTTCTACTGTCGCAAATTTTAATTGCGCCAGGGATTGCCTTTTTCTATAGTAAATTTTTCAAAAACTATTTTTTTACTGTCGGAAGTTTTAGTTACGCCAGGGATTGCCTTTTCTATAGTAAATTTTTCAAAAATTAATTTTTTACTGTCGAAAATTTTAAATCCGCCAGGGATTGCCTTTTCTATAGTAAATTTTTCACAAATTAATTTTCTACTGTCGCAAATTTTAATTACGCCAGCGATTGCCTTTTCTATAGTAAATTTTACAAAACATAATTTTTTACTGTCGCAAATTTTAATTGCGCCAGGGATTGCCTTTTCTATAGTAAATTTTTCAAAAATTCATTTTTTACTGTCGCAAATTTTAAATCCGCCAGGGATTGCCTTTTATATAGTAAATTATTCAAAAAATAATTTTTTACTGTCGCAAATTTTAATTGCGCCAGGGATTGCCTTTTCTATAATAAAATTTTCAAAAAATAATTTTCTACTGTCGCAAATTTTAATTGCGCCAGGGATTGCCTTTTCTATAGTAAATTTTTCAAAAATTCATTTTTTACTGTCGCAAATTTTAAATACGCCAGGGATTGCCTTTCCTATAGTAAATTTTTCACAAATTAATTTTATACTGTCGCAAATTTTAAATACGCCAGGGATTGCCTCTTCTACAGTAAATTATTCAAAAAATAATTTTTTACTGTCGCAAATTTTAATTGCGCCAGGGATTGCCTTTTCTATAGTAAATTTTTCAAAAATTAATTTTTTACTGTCGTAAATTTTAAATCCGCCAGGGATTGCCTTTTCTATAGTAAATTTTTCACAAATTAATTTTCTACCGTCGCAAATTTTAATTACGCCAGCGATTGCCTTTTCTATAGCAAATTTTAAAAAAATAATTTTTTACTGTCGCAGGTTTTAATTGCGCCAAGGATTGCCTTTTCTATAGTAATTTTTTTTCGAAATTTAATTTTATACTGTCGCAAATTTTAATTACGCCAGGGATTGCCTTTTCTATAGTAAATTTTTCACAAATTAATTTTATACTGTCGCAAATTTTAAATACGCCAGGGATTGCCTCTTCTACAGTAAATTATTCAAAAAATAATTTTTTACTGTCGCAAATTTTAATTGCGCCAGGGATTGCCTTTTCTATAGTAAATTTTTCAAAAATTCATTTTTTACTGTCGCAAATTTTAAATCCGCCAGGGATTGCCTTTTATATAGTAAATTATTCAAAAAATAATTTTTTACTGTCGCAAATTTTAATTGCGCCAGGGATTGCCTTTTCTATAATAAAATTTTCAAAAAATAATTTTCTACTGTCGCAAATTTTAATTGCGCCAGGGATTGCCTTTTCTATAGTAAATTTTTCAAAAATTCATTTTTTACTGTCGCAAATTTTAAATACGCCAGGGATTGCCTTTTCTATAGTCAATTTTTCAAAAATTAATTTTTTACCGTCGCAACTTCTAAATCCGCCAGGGATTGCCTTTTCTATAGTAAATTTTTCACAAATTAATTTTCTACTGTCGCAAATTTTAATTACGCCAGGGATTGCCTTTTCTATAGTAAATTTTACAAAAAATAATTTTTTACTGTCGCAAGTTTTAATTGCGCCAGGGATTGCCTTATCTATAGTAAATTTTTCAAAAAATAATTTTCTACTGTCGCAAATTTTAATTGCGCCGGGGATTGCCTTTTCTATAGTAAATTTTTCAAAAAATAATTTTCTACTGACGCAAATTTTAATTGCGCCAGGGATTGCCTTTTCTACAGTAAATTCTTCAAAAAATAATTTTTTACTGTCGCAAATTTTAATTGCGCCAGGGATTGCCTTTTCTAATGTAAATTTTTCAAAAATTAATTTTTTGCTGTCGCAAATTTTAAATCCGCCAGGGATTGCCTTTTCTATAGTAAATTATTCAAAAAATAATTTTTTTACTGTCGCAAATTTTAATTGCGCCAGGGATTGCCTTTTCTATAGTAAAATTTTCAAAAAATAATTTTCTACTGTCGCAAATTTTAATTGCGCCAGGGATTGCCTTTTCTATAGTAAATTTTTCAAAAAATAATTTTCTACTGTCGCAAATTTTAATTGCGCCATGGATTGCCTTTTCTATAGTAAATTTTTCAAAAACTAATTTTTTACTGTCGCAAGTTTTAATTACACCAGGGATTGCCTTTTCTATAGTAAATTTTTCAAAAATTAATTTTTTACTGTCGCAAATTTTAAATACGCCAGGGATTGTCTTTTCTATAGTAAATTTTTCAAAAATTAATTTTTTACTGTCGCAAATTTTAAATACGCCAGGGATTGCCTTTTCTATAGTAAGTTATTCAAAAAATAATTTTTTACTGTCGCAAATTTTAAATGCGCCAGGGATTGCCTTTTCTATAGTAAATTTTTCAGAAATTAATTTTTTACTGTCGCAAATTTTAAATACGCCAGTGATTGGCTTTCCTATAGTAAATTTTTCACAAATTAATTTTATACTGTCGCAAATTTTAAATACGCCAGGGATTGCCTCTTCTATAGTAAATTATTCAAAAAATAATTTTTTACTGTCGCAAATTTTAATTGCGCCAGGGATTGCCTTTTCTATAGTAAAGTTTTCAAAAATTAATTTTTTATTGTCGCAAATTTTAAATCCGTCAGGGATTGCCTTTTCTATAGTAAATTTTTCACAAATTAATTTTCTATTGTCGCAAATTTTAATTACGCCAGCGATTGCCTTTTCTATAGTAAATTTTACAAAAAATAATTTTTTACTGTCGCAGGTTTTAATTGCGCCAGGGATTGCCTTTTCTATAGTAAATTTTGGGAAAAATAATTTTTCACTGTCGCAAATTTTAAATACGCCAGGGATTGCCTCTTCTATAGTAAATTATTCAAAAAATAATTTTTTACTGTCGCAAATTTTAGTTGCGCCAGGGATGCCTTTTCTATAGTAAATTTTTCAAAAATTAATTTTTTACTGTCGCAAATTTTAAATCCGCCAGGGATTGACTTTTCTATAGTAAATTTTTCAGAAATTAATTTTCTACTGTCGCAAATTTTAATTACGCCAGCGATTGCCTTTTCTATAGTAAATTTTACAAAAAATATTTTTTTACTGTCGCAGGTTTTAATTGCGCCAGGGATTGCCTTTTCTATAGTAAATCTTTCAAAATTTAATTTTATACTGTCGCAAATTTTAATTAGGCCAGGGATTGCCTTTTCTATAGTAAATTATTCAAAAAATAATTTTATACTGTCGCAAATTTTAATTACGCCGGGCATTGCCTTTTCTCTAGTAAATTTTTCAAAAAATAATTTTTTATTGTCGCAAATTTTAATTGCGCCAGGGATTGCCTTTTCTACAGTAAATTTTTCAAAAAATAATTTTTTACTGTCGCAAATTTTAATTGCGCCACGGATTGCCTTTTCTACAGTAAATTTTTCAAAAAATAATTTTTTACTGTCGCAAATTTTAATTGCGCCAGGGATTGCCTTTTCTATAGTAAATTTTTCAAAAATTAATTTTTTACTGTCGCAAATTTTAAATCCGCCAGGGATTGCCTTTTCTATATTAAATTTTTCAAAATTTAATTTTATACTGTCGCAAATTTTAATTGCGCCAGGGATTGCCTTTTCTATAGAAAATTTTGCAAAAAATAATTTTCTACTGTCGCAAATTTTAATTGCGCCAGGGATTGCCTTTTCTACAGTAAATTTTTCAAAAAATAATTTTTTATTGTCGCAAATTTTAATTGCGCCAGGGATTGCCTTTTCTATAGTAAAATTTTCAAAAAATAATTTTCTACTGTCGCAAATTTTAATTGCGCCAGGGATTGCCTTTTCTATAGTAAATTATTCAAAAAATAATTTTTTACTGTCGCAAATTTTAATTGCGCCAGGGATTGCCTTTTCTATAGTAAATTTTTCAAAAACTAATTTTTTACTGTCGCAAGTTTTAATTACGCCAGGGATTGCCTTTTCTATAGTAAATTTTTCAAAAATTAATTTTTTACTGTCGCAAATTTTAAATACGCCAGGGATTGTCTTTTCTATAGTAAATTATTCAAAAAATAATTTTTTACTGTTTCAAATTTTAATGACGCCAGGGATTGCCTTTTCTATAGTAAATTTTGCAAAAAATAATTTTATACTGTCGCAAATTATAATTACGACAGGGATTGCCTTTTCTATAGTAAATTTTGCAAAAAATAATTTTTTACTGTCGCAAATTTTAATTACGCCAGGGAATGCCTTTTCTATAGTAAATTTTGCAAAAAATAATTTTTTACTGTCGCAAATTTTAATTACGCCAGGGATTGCCTTTTCTATAGTAAATTATTCAAAAAATAATTTTTTACTGTTGCAAATTTTAAATACGCCAGGGATTGCCTTTTCTATAGTAAATTTTGCAAAAAAAAAATTATTTTTTACTGTCGCAAATTTTAATTACGCCAGGGATTGCCTTTTCTATAGTAAATTTTGCAAAAAATAATTGTTTAGTGTCGCAAATTATAATTACGCCAGGGATTGCCTTTTCTATAGTAAATTATTCAAAAAATAATTTTTTACTGTCGCAAATCTTAATTACGCCAGAGATTGCCTTTTCTATAGTAAATTATTCAAAAAATAATTTTTTACTGTCGCAAATTTTAATTACGCCAGGGATTGCCTTTTCTATAGTAAATTATTCAAAAAATAATTTTTTACTGTTGCAAATTTTAAATACGCCAGGGATTGCCTTTTCTATAGTAAATTTTGCAAAAAAAAAATTATTTTTTACTGTCGCAAATTTTAATTACGCCAGGGATTGCCTTTTCTATAGTAAATTTTGCAAAAAATAATTTTTTACTGTCGCAAATTTTAAATACGCCAGGGATTGCCTTTTGTATAGTAAATTTTGCAAAAAATAATTCTTTAGTGTCGCAAATTTTAATTACGCGAGGGATTGCCTTTTCTATAGTAAATTATTCAAAACATAATTTTTTACTGTCTCAAATTTTAATTACGCCAGGGATTGCCTTTTCTATAGTAAATTTTGCAAAAAATAATTTTTTACTGTTGCAAATTTTAAATACGCCAGGGATTGCCTTTTCTATAGTAAATAATTCAAAAAATAATTTTTTACTGTCTCAAATTTTAATTACGCCAGGGATTGCCTTTTCTATAGTAAATTTTGCAAAAAATAATTGTTTAATGTCTCAAATTTTAAATACGCCAGGGATTGCCTTTTCTATAGTAAATTTTGCAAAAAATAATTTTTTTCTGTCGCAAATTTTAATTAGGCCAGGGATTGCCTTTTCTGTAGTAAATTATTCAAAAAATAATTTTTCACTGTCTCAAATTTTAATTACGCCAGGGATTGCCTTTTCTATAGTAAATTATTCAAAAAATAATTTTTTACTGTCTCAAATTTTAATTACGCCAGGGATTGCCTTTTCTATAGTAAATTATTCAAAAAATAATTTTTTACTGTCTCAAATTTTAAGTACGCCACGGATTGCCTTTTCTATAGTAAATTTTGCAAAAAATAATTTTTTACTGTCTCAAATTTTAATTACGCCAGGGATTGCCTTTTTTATAGTAAATTATTCAAAAAATAATTTTTTGCTGTCGCAAATTTTAATTACGCCAGGGATTGCCTTTTCTATAGTAAATTATGCTAAAAATAATTTTTTACTTTCGGAAATTTTAATTACGCCAGGGATTGCCTTTTCTATAGTAAATTATTCAAAAAATAATTTTTTACTGTTGCAAATTTTAAATACGCCAGGGATTGCCTTTTCTATAGTAAATTTTGCAAGAAATAATTTTTTACTGTCGCAAATTTTAATTACGCCAGGGATTGCCTTTTCTATAGTAAATTATTCAAAAATAATTTTTTCTGTCGCAAATTTTAATTACGCCAGGGATTGCCTTTTCTATAGTAAATTTTGCAAAAAATAATTTTTTACTGTCGCAAATTTTAATTTACGCCGGGGATTGCCTTTTCTATAGTAAATTTTGCAAAAAATAATTTTTTACTGTCGCAAATTTTAAATACGCCAGGGATTGCCTTTTCTATAGTAAATTATTCAAAAAATAATTGCTTAGTGTCGCAAATTTTAATTACGCCAGGGATTGCCTTTTCTATTGTAAATTATTTAAAAATTCATTTTTTACTGTCTCAAATTTTAATTACGCCAGGGATTGCCTTTTCTATAGTAAATTTTGCAAAAAATAATTTTTTACTGTCTCAAATTTTAATTACGCCAGGGATTGCCTTTTCTATAGTAAATTTTTCAAAAAATAATTTTCGACTGTCGCAAATTTTAATTGCGCCAGTGATTGCCTTTTCTACAGTAAAATAATTTTTTACTGTCGCAAATTTTAATTGCGCCACGGATTGCCTTTTCTACAGTAAATTTTACAAAACATAATTTTTTAATGTCGCAAATTTTAATTGCGCCAGGGATTGCCTTTTCTATAGTAAATTTTTCAAAAATTAATTTTTTACTGTCGCAAATTTTAAATCCGCCAGGGATTGCCTTTTCTATAGTAAATTTTTCACAAATTAATTTTCTACTGTCGCAAATTTTAATTACGTCAGCGATTGCCTTTTCTATAGTAAATTTTACAAAAAATAATTTTTTACTGTCGCAGGTTTTAATTGCGCCAGGGATTGCCTTTTCTATAGTAAATTATTCAAAAAATAATTTTTTACTGTCGCAAAATTTAATTGCGCCAGGGATTGCCCTTTCTATATTAAATTTGTCAAAATTTAATTTTATACTGTCGCAAATTTTAATTGCGCCAGGGATTGCTTTTCTATAGTAAAATTTTCAAAAATAATTTTCTACTGTCGCAAATTTTAATTGCGCCAGGGATTGCCTTTTCTATAGTAAATTTTTCAAAAAATAATTTTCGACTGTCGCAAATTTTAATTGCGCCAGTGATTGCCTTTTCTACAGTAAAATAATTTTTTACTGTCGCAAATTTTAATTGCGCCAGGGATTGCCTTTTCTATAGTAAATTTTTCAAAAATTAATTTTTTACTGTCGCAAATTTTAAATCCGCCAGGGATTGCTTTTCTATAGTAAATTTTTCACAAATTAATTTTCTACTGTCGCAAATTTTAATTACGTCAGCGATTGCCTTTTCTATAGTAAATTTTACAAAAAATAATTTTTTACTGTCGCAGGTTTTAATTGCGCCAGGGATTGCCTTTTCTATAGTAAATTATTCAAAAAATAATTTTTTACTGTCGCAAAATTTAATTGCGCCAGGGATTGCCTTTTCTATAGTAAATTATTCAAAAAATAATTTTTTACTGTCGCAAAATTTAATTGCGCCAGGGATTGCCTTTTCTATAGTAAATTTTTCAAAAATTAATTTTTTACTGTCGCAACTTTTAAATCCGCCAGGGATTGCCTTTTCTATAGTACATTTTTCACAAATTAATTTTCTACTGTCGCAAATTTTAATTACGCCAGGGATTGCCTTTTCTGTAGTAAATTTTACAAAAAATAATTTTAACTGTCGCAAGTTTTAATTGCGCCAGGGATTGCCTTTTCTATAGTAAATTTTTCAAAAAATAATTTTCTACTGTCGCAAATTTTAATTGCGCCAGGGATTGCTTTTTCTATAGTAAATTTTTCAAAAAATAATTTTTTACTGTCGCAAATTTTAATTGCGCCAGGGATTGCCTTTTCTACAGTAAATTTTTCAAAAAATAATTTTTTACTGTCGCAAATTTTAATTGCGCCAGGGATTGCCTTTTCTATAGTAAATTTTTCAAAAATTCATTTTTTACTGTCGCAAATTTTAAATCCGCCAGGGATTGCCTTTTCTATAGTAAATTATTCAAAAAATAATTTTTTTACAGTCGCAAATTTAATTGCGCCAGGGATTGCATTTTCTATAGTAAAATTTTCAAAAAATAATTTTCTACTGGCGCAAATTTTAATTGCGCCAGGGATTGCCTTTTCTATAGTAAATTTTTCAAAAAATAATTTTCTACTGTCGCAAATTTTAATTGCGCCAGGGATTGCCTTTTCTATAGTAAATTTTTCAAAAACTATTTTTTTACTGTCGGAAGTTTTAGTTACGCCAGGGATTGCCTTTTCTATAGTAAATTTTTCAAAATTAATTTTTTACTGTCGAAAATTTTAAATCCGCCAGGGATTGCCTTTTCTATAGTAAATTTTTCACAAATTAATTTTCTACTGTCGCAAATTTTAATTACGCCAGCGATTGCCTTTTCTATAGTAAATTTTACAAAACATAATTTTTTACTGTCGCAAATTTTAATTGCGCCAGGGATTGCCTTTTCTATAGTAAATTTTTCAAAAATTCATTTTTTACTGTCGCAAATTTTAAATCCGCCAGGGATTGCCTTTTATATAGTAAATTATTCAAAAAATAATTTTTTACTGTCGCAAATTTTAATTGCGCCAGGGATTGCCTTTTCTATAATAAAATTTTCAAAAAATAATTTTCTACTGTCGCAAATTTTAATTGCGCCAGGGATTGCCTTTTCTATAGTAAATTTTTCAAAAATTCATTTTTTACTGTCGCAAATTTTAAATACGCCAGGGATTGCCTTTCCTATAGTAAATTTTTCACAAATTAATTTTATACTGTCGCAAATTTTAAATACGCCAGGGATTGCCTCTTCTACAGTAAATTATTCAAAAAATAATTTTTTACTGTCGCAAATTTTAATTGCGCCAGGGATTGCCTTTTCTATAGTAAATTTTTCAAAAATTAATTTTTTACTGTCGTAAATTTTAAATCCGCCAGGGATTGCCTTTTCTATAGTAAATTTTTCACAAATTAATTTTCTACCGTCGCAAATTTTAATTACGCCAGCGATTGCCTTTTCTATAGCAAATTTTAAAAAAATAATTTTTTACTGTCGCAGGTTTTAATTGCGCCAAGGATTGCCTTTTCTATAGTAATTTTTTTTCGAAATTTAATTTTATACTGTCGCAAATTTTAATTACGCAGGGATTGCCTTTTCTATAGTAAATTTTTCACAAATTAATTTTATACTGTCGCAAATTTTAAATACGCCAGGGATTGCCTCTTCTACAGTAAATTATTCAAAAAATAATTTTTTACTGTCGCAAATTTTAATTGCGCCAGGGATTGCCTTTTCTATAGTAAATTTTTCAAAAATTCATTTTTTACTGTCGCAAATTTTAAATCCGCCAGGGATTGCCTTTTATATAGTAAATTATTCAAAAAATAATTTTTTACTGTCGCAAATTTTAATTGCGCCAGGGATTGCCTTTTCTATAATAAAATTTTCAAAAAATAATTTTCTACTGTCGCAAATTTTAATTGCGCCAGGGATTGCCTTTTCTATAGTAAATTTTTCAAAAATTCATTTTTTACTGTCGCAAATTTTAAATACGCCAGGGATTGCCTTTTCTATAGTCAATTTTTCAAAAATTAATTTTTTACCGTCGCAACTTCTAAATCCGCCAGGGATTGCCTTTTCTATAGTAAATTTTTCACAAATTAATTTTCTACTGTCGCAAATTTTAATTACGCCAGGGATTGCCTTTTCTATAGTAAATTTTACAAAAAATAATTTTTTACTGTCGCAAGTTTTAATTGCGCCAGGGATTGCCTTATCTATAGTAAATTTTTCAAAAAATAATTTTCTACTGTCGCAAATTTTAATTGCGCCGGGGATTGCCTTTTCTATAGTAAATTTTTCAAAAAATAATTTTCTACTGACGCAAATTTTAATTGCGCCAGGGATTGCCTTTTCTACAGTAAATTCTTCAAAAAATAATTTTTTACTGTCGCAAATTTTAATTGCGCCAGGGATTGCCTTTTCTAATGTAAATTT